>JARVZY010006440.1:0-26386 GCA_030686995.1 Artemisia argyi
TAAATTCAAATTTTGAAAATTTTAAAAAATAACCGGTTTGACTGGTTTAACCGGTTAACTGGTTTTATTATTATTATTTTTGCCTCCCAACTTTGAATTTGAATTTTCAAAAAAATTTGAACGGTTTGTAACCGGTTGACTTTTTTTTTCTTCGTTTTTCGTCGTTTATACAAAGTAAACTGAATAAACTTTAACTTTTATTTAATACATCGGAAATACAACTGAAACGAAATACATCGTGAAAGTAAATACATCAAACATAATACATAAACTTAAAACATGTTAGAAACTAAGAACAATATTATTAACAAGGTTTCTCGTCATCATCTCTACTCTAACATACATCAAAGCCCCAATGCTACGTGATCAAGTGTAGCACGGTTACATCCTAACAGCTATCTAAGATAGTTGAGGCTTAACATCAATCTACCCTAGGTGTTTCCCATAAAACACCTGTACACACAAGTCTAGGCGTTTCCAGCCCTAGACATACACACACGTTTTTCTGGTTTTACATTGTGGAAGACTTATTAAAACCTATTCCCTGTATCTCTTTATATAATAGAGATACTAGGGTTACAAGGAATAAACTAATAAAATAAAAGATATGCTGTAATCTTTTTCTTTCTTTGCAAGTTTCTTCCTTTGTCTCCATAAGTCCTTCATCTTTCATATTTGTCAATATCAACTCAAAGTATAATTCCCAACAAAACATAATACTTAAAACATAATACATAAACATAATACATCGAAAAGCAACTCGTAAATGTCTTCATCGGATCCGATGGACCTAGCTTCGGCAGCAGCTTCATCTTGTCTTATTTCTTCATCGGAAAGCAATTCGGCTACACCATCTTGCATCTCTTCCTCGTAGATATCTTCTTCGAAGTCTAAGGTGTTTTCAATATTTGATTTGTCTTGTATTCGCTTGGTTGCGTCCAAGTGATCTTTCAAACACATACACATCTCCAAAGAAGCCGGTGTGAGCCTTGTTCTTCTGTTTGATAACACCCTTCCACTTGTTGAAAAAGCGGATTCAGAAGCTACCGAAGTAGCTTGTACACTTAGCACATCTCGAGCCATTCGGGATAGAACGGGAAACATTGTTTCCTTTGCTTTCCAAAACGCCAAAACATCAAAGTTTTCAACTTGTTCGGTCGAAATATGTGAGATAAAATCGGTTGAGCTATATCTTACATATTCATTGTTTGTCAAACGATCACTCTTTGCCCGTTTGTTGGGATTTTCTTTTAACTTTTGTAGCAAGCCATGTATCCCTCTATGCGACCTCGATGATGAAGAAGAAGCCGCGCTCACTGAAGGAGTTGGGTTACCATATTTATCAAAATAATATTCCCATAAACCTTCCAAAGAATTGTTAAAAGACACTTTTGCATCATCACCAAAGTTCTCGTTAGTATCAAAACATGCCAAATCAGTTGTAATCGAGTCGATAAGTAACTCTACCCCGCTTACATTATAACATGGATTTAATGCGGCCATACAAGTAAATATCGGTGGTAAACTTTCAAAATATTTTCTAAGCTTTTCTTTCATTGGTAAAACCATATTTATATATATACCACCATTTAATTCAAATGAGGCCATACTTGAACACATTAAGTATAGTTGCTCGAGTACCAAATGAGATGTTGAATAATAAACTCCCGATAATTTTTTTGTGGCGTTGAAAAGAGCTTCAAGTAATCGGGTTAGTTTTTCAATAGTCTCCTAATGGTCGATCAAAAACGGAACACACTTACCCGTTGCCGACAATTTGTCATAAAAATATTGTAAAGTCACCTTTTGTTTTAAACCACTTATGAACATAAGATAAGTGGAATTCCATCTTGTATCAATATCAAAATTAGGTGACAAACAAGGTTTCCCCACATCAACACACATTATTTTGTAGTACCCTTTTTAAAAATATCGGCTAACATTCTTCTAAAACATTCTTTCATTTCATGCATTATGGGATCATTTAATCCCGCTTGCATAGCCAAGTTAATGATGTGTGCAACACATCGAGTATGATAAAAATCGCCATTAAAGGGTGGCTCGTATTCCATTTTCAGTCTACCCATTGCATTTGTGTTATTACTAGCATTATCGAACGTAATTGATTTTTTTTTTTTTTTTTTTTTTTTTTTTTTTTTTTTTTGTGACAAGTGATATTTGACGAACACTTTTCTTAACACTTTGAATAAAGCACTTCCCGTATGAGGAACCGGAAAGTTTTCAAATGAAATGGCGCTTCATCATTTGCCAACTTTCGGGATCAACCCAATATGCGGTAACACAAAGGTACGAAAATGGTAAATTATGAGGAGCGGACCAAACATCCGTTGTTAAATTAACACAGCCATCTAAATTTATAAAAACATTTTTTAATTCTTGTTTGGCCGTTTTCCACATTTTCATAGCATCACGTTTTAGAGTCATACGACTTACATGATTGTACATTGGCTGGACATGATTCTGAAACACTTCCGTCGTCTCAGGGTCGTCCCAATGGTTGAACGGCAAACCTCGTCGAATCACCAAACCGGCAAATTGTTGACGAACTACTTCATGATCGTATACAAAAATACTCCCATCCCGACCCATAGACGATTGACCCGCTTCTGGAACCGTTTTGAGTGCCTTGCAATACCTCTGTTTGATATGAGCCTTCAACATCGAGTTGGAACCGGCAGACAATATACTCGAGCAATGCTTACATTGAGCCTTTTTCTTGCCATCCGACATTTGGAAGTAGTTGAAGTTTTCCCAAGGATCTTTACACGGTCGCATGGTAAAATTTTGACAACCGTAGGTGCACTTGTTGAACCAAATGCGGCAACGGGCTTGAGTTTAGGGACGATCGGTGTAATTTTTCTTTTGAGACAAACTTCGGTGTTGTCTCAAAAACAAATTTCGTAAAAATAAAAAAGCATAAACTTAAACAAAATAAACTCAAAAACACATATCACAACACTCTTAGTTTTGTTATTACTCGTCACAACCAACACAAATACTCACATACGAACACTCTTTTTCCCTTTCTTTCTTTACCAGATATTTCCAATTATTCAAGAAACAAAACCCCACCACCAGCAATCATTATTCAATAATTTCACAACAACCAATCATTAATAGAATGGTAAATGACCAATATACCCATCATGTGCATAGCACATGAGGAAATTTAAAGAAGAAAACTGACGGCTATTTAGATGAAAGGCCATTGGTGTTATTAGTTTTTGAGTTAATGACCATCGTTGTTATTAGTTTCTTAGTGAAGGACTATTGGTGCAAGAAAAAAAGTCAATGGACTATGAGTGCAAGTCAACGCATATCACAAGGACCATCCGTGTAATTTACTCTTAATTTAATAAAGTTCTAAGACCCTTATATTTTGTTTATGCTCTCACGTAGGTGTCATTTGTTTTTTTTGGAAGAAACACTTTTTTTTCTTAATTTTTTTTTCGCTTCTTTTGTTTGCGGGCACGCAGATGTATTTGTTTGTTTTTCTGTAGATATAAGTGATTTTTTTTCACTTCTCACTTTTTCAAAAATTAGACATAAACTTTTACTTCTTCTCACTTCTTCGACACAAACCCTAACTATTTCTCTTTCATTCATTTCTTTCAAAGACACAAAAAACAAACGGTCTTCTTCCATATAGATGAAGATTTTAGATTTACATCTTCTTCTGAAGACATGGTTTGGATATAAAACTTCTAAAAAAAAACAAATTTTAAAGTTGCATTTAAAAATATTATATTATCAAAATCTTACTAGCCAATGATGATTAGATGCTCTTGAAGCAACTTATACTTACGCATTTGAATTGTTCAAATATAAAGTATAGAGTTCACGGGATCCAAGGTATCCAAATAAGAAGTGGATTAGTATTTGTCAAGGGCTTAGATGGCAGTTGACTTTGAAAAAAGATTCGTGATCGATTAAGTTATATCATGTTATGCATGTATAAATAAACATGGTACATAATTGATCTTGATCATCTTCTGTACTATTGTAGTGTCTTCACATTGCCATAATCTTAGCATTTGCAACCATGTCTGTCCACCCTTCTCTTGAGGTTAGCGGCGGAGCTTTGGATTCATTTCTTCCAGCTTTCACCACTCTAAACCGTCCTCGATGCATATCCTTTTATTTGTTCCAATGTCCACCTGGAAACTATCTTTGCCACTAAGTTCACGACAACCCCATATGTCAGATTTCGACGTGAGTGTATCACTATTACACCCGAAATCCGGAAAGGTAATATTACTAAGTTATATAAGTATTAAAAGTAGGGCCGAGCATCGGTCCAAACCCGACCCGACCCAACAAACCCGAAACCCGAAAAATGCAATAATCCTAAACCGAAACAGAAATTACTCGGGTTGGTTCGGTCGGTTTTTGGCCGGAACCTGACCGACCCGACCCGACCCGACATGTCCTGAAAAGTGCAACCCGATACAAAACCGAGTTTCATTCGATCGGGTCGGTTTCGGTTCGAATCGGTCGGGTTATCGGTTTGGTTCGGGTCGTCGGTCCAAAAGCTCACCCCAAATTAAAAGAATGTAATGGTACACGTTTGGTGCAAGTAAGATAATATGTAGTAAGTTTGGGGATTAAAACTAGAGAAATGAGACATGGAGGACTAACCTTGCCATAAGACCAAACCCTACACCTAACTCTTATAAGTGTGGGTGAGGGTGGCGTTTGATAAGAGAAAGGAAGGAGGGAAAACACATCTTTTTCATCAAAGCTTATTTGATTACCTTGAAGTGCCTCTAAGTTTCTTGGAAGCCTCCACCACAAGTAAGTGTTTCTTTAAGATATGGATTAGGTTTAAGGTTATAAGAAAGGGGATGATGGGTAAAGGTAGTTAGTGATGATCTTGTTAGTTGTCTAGTCTCTAGCTAGAGTTAATTGTGATATAGGAGCAAGTGAAGAGTATGTTAGCAAATCATGTAGTGAGCTAGTGGGATTGAAGTAAGTATATGGGTATAACTTGTTTAATGTTTATAAATGCTAATGCTCATGATGTGTAAAGGTATCTTGTTCATGGAGCTTGTTTAATGATATTTAGCTTGGATCCAATGCTAGTTAAGTAAATGTTATGTTATTGCTTGCTTGATAAAGGTAAGTGGTGATGTTGTTATTATGCACCTAGTAAAGTTATGATTGGTGTTATTCACTAATCGTATGAATGTTAATGTTTGTTATGCCTTATATACTTACTAAACGTTTTCGCTTACGTTTAAGTTAATGATGATTTTGTAGGTACAAGCGGAGAGAACAAGGGTAAGTACAAGGTTTAGCTTATAGACTTAGAATGAAGAGTGGTGTAGTTGTAGAAGGTAAGTAGAAGCTCATCTTTTGGACCGAAGCAAGTGAAGTTGGAAGCCCCGAATGTCCTCTCTTGTTTTGGTATAATTCCGTTTGCATGGTTTGTTGTCTTTTGTGGATATCTATATATAAATTTTAAAATGTTTCTTTAAAATGTTATTATGGATACTGATATCTAAATTTTCAAATTAGCCACCAAGAGACATAACAAATGCCTTCCAGCACCTTCTACTTACTCTCGGCTATGTGGACGTTAAACAACCAAAACAACCATTTAGAATAGGAATTGAAAGAGGTGTTATCGAGCTCCCACCATCGAGATAATGTTAGTGAGTTGTTAATCACGGATGCGAGATACAACCATTCTTCTATACTTATAATTTATGTGTTAACCTCTTTTTGCTTCTGAATAGAATCTGAAAGAGATATTAATAGGACTTTAGCTTTTGCCTTATCTAGCTGATAGTTTTTAGTAACATTTTTAATAGTTTATCTTTTTTGTTATATACAACAACTTTTAGTATATATATATATATATATATATATATATATATATATATATATATATATATATATATATATATATATATTTTAATGTTTTATTGAAAACTTGTACACTTAATATTTGTGTTTTTACTATAAACACACTAAGCTATGATAGAATTAGTTGTAAGTTCAGGGGTTTTTTACTAAGCTTCTTAAAAAAGCTTATAGCTTTATCATAAACTTATTGTGTTGTGGTAATAGAATAAGCCAATAAGCACCTTTAATAAGCATAACCAAACACCCCTTTAGTTCTAATATGAAGTTTTCTTATTTGATGTTATAAGTAACTTTGTTGTTATCCTCACTATAATGCAACATGTTAGTGATTTTTGCAGTTTTATGATCTTATTGCACACATTAAAGTGTAATGCAATTTGTTGTGTGCGTTTATTAGAGGATGATTAAGTATCAACACATGATTGTCGTGGAAGGATTTTCTACGCCTGCTCAAGGTATGAATGTATAATTAAGTTGAGTTGCTGATTTAGACAATACATGAATGTATGAATGTATCAAAGATGTGTTTTAATACCTATATGAGAAATTTTATGGTAGTAATTGTTAGCAGATATCTTTGAATAAGTTAATGAAACTTAGCAGGTCTGTGTTGTCATTGAAAACAATATGAGTGTCAACCAACGGTCTAAAATATGAGTGTCTTTTACCTTGATGATTTAGGTCAATTGTGAAGAAAGTTGCACTAAAGTGAAAAGTCGGTAAGGATTCAAACAATCTTAAAAGACTTGTGAATGCAATCTTTGTCATTTTCTTTCATGCATTTATAATTTACTTATACAAGTTATAATAATTTTCTCATATAGTTTGGTCTTGAAGAAAAATTATTCTTATACATTATACATAAACGTAAGATTAAATTTGAGTTCTACAAATTACATTTTTTTTTCTTTATGTAATAAAGAAGCTATAGTGTAAGCATCTATGTTAATTTGATAATTTTATGATCAAACATGAGAAGTAAATAGCACAAACTTATGAAAATACAATTTTCCAAAGAAAAATGTACATTAGTAAACATGGTA
The DNA here is from genome assembly GCA_030686995.1 of Artemisia argyi. Classification (NCBI taxonomy): domain Eukaryota; kingdom Viridiplantae; phylum Streptophyta; class Magnoliopsida; order Asterales; family Asteraceae; genus Artemisia; species Artemisia argyi. The sequence continues at coordinate 6,933 of JARVZY010006440.1, forward strand.
TGATAATTATTCATAATCAAGGAAATGAATCAATCTTCAAAGCTATCTAAATATGCTACATATTTTAACGAAACTATAAGCAAAAGAAATACCACAATTACAAAACACATCGTAAATTGATAGCACGGGTTTGCAAAACTAAAAGTATATATCACTAACATCTAATGCAAGTCAAGTATAATGATGTGATTTTGCTTGAATAATAAAATATAATTTTTAATCCAAAAGCATTCTCCTAAAATAATAGGTAGATTATAACATATATACATATGATTTTTTTATTTATAGTCCACCAAGTAAAACAATTTGAAACATGTGTTAATTGATTCATTTCTTAATCGATAAAAATCAAGCAATATGATTGGTCAATAGAAAGTCAAAATTAAATTGATTTTAGTCAAACTTAATAAATTTGGCGGAGAAAACAATCCTAAAAGACTTTTGAATGTAATCTTTGTCATTTTCTTTCATGCATATTTAATTTACTTATACAAGTTATAATAATATCATTATATAGTTCGGCCTCAAAGAAAAATTATTCTTGTACAAACGTAAGATCAAATTTGAGTTCTACCAGTTACATTTTTTTTTTATTTTTTTTTTATTTTTTTTTTATGTAATAAAGAAGCTGTAGTGTAAACATCTATGCTAATTTGGTAATTTTATGATCAAACATGAGAAGTAAATAGCACAAACTTATGAAAATACAATTTTTCAAACAAAAAGGTACATTAGTAAATATGTTATGATGGTTATTCATAATCAAGGAAATGAATCAATCTTAAAATCTATCTAAATATGCTACATATTTAACGAAAATATAAGTAAAAGAAATACCACAATTACAAAACACATCGTAAATTGATAGCACGGGTTTGCAAAACTAAAAGCATATATATCACTAACATCTCATGCAAGTCAAGTATAATTATGTGATTTTGCTTGAATAATAAAGTATAATTTTTAATCCAAAAGCATTCTCGTAAAATAATAGGTAGATTGTAATATATACACATTTTTTTTTGATCCACCAAGTAAAACCATTTGAAAAATGTTAAATTGTTTATTTCTTAATCGATAATAATACATAATCAAAACCAAATTTAAAAACCCTGTGCGTGCACAGGTATTATATATTTGAATGTGAGTTTACACATTTTTATAACATTAGATCTTGTAACAGTTGCTAGATAAATAATATGTTAAAATCTTTTAATATTTCATTGGAGAAATTATTTATACTCATATATTAGACATTTATTAGAATGATTTAGTGAAACTATTACGGTTTGTTTTTTTTTTTGGGTGCAAAGGGTGAATATATTAACCAATAAAACATATTACGTAGTACAACAATTTAACAGACAATTAAGTTGGACATGCCCAACCAGAGATTAAACAACAATTCATACTACCTATATCCCATATCGAGTAAAACAAGTACATTCATCTCTGATACAACACAAAACAGAGTAAATTGACAGGATCATTCAGTCTGCACATCTTCCATACAACTTCTCAGCAACAAACAACACTTCAATTCACCCAAATTCACCAATACCATAGCTTCATAACTACATTTACTCACCAACTCTTAACCTAGATCATTCAACCAACATCCATAATAACCTGGGCAAGAGAAGGCAAGGCGTCATTATGCAAGCTATAGCTCCATATCACTTCATATAGGGGTATACCAAAATTCTAAATTTCCTACTTTGCAAACTAAGAGGCATCAAATTCTGGGAACACACACCCTACATGAGATCCAACCTATCCTCCTTTGGTAGTACATTGTTTGGACCAAGTAGGTTCATTTTTCGCTCTTCACTATTCCAAACAACATGCACTACCCTACTAGTTCATACTGCCCTACACAATAGGAAACCCACTTTATGGAAATACTATCAGCTGAGATATAAATAACAACATACTAATCATCAATTACCTCTACCAAGGCCTAAAGAAGAATAGCAGAAGTTCAAAATATCTAAGCATCCAGCATTACCAAGATACAGGGCCATCTATTGAGATGAACTACTTAATCTCATAATCTTAAAATGCATAAGAAGGAACCATGTTAATAACCACTTTTTTACAGAATATTCTTGAAACTCAATTTCTGCAACAGAATCATTAAGACATATTTTGGATATCCTCCATAAATGCATAACTCTGCAGCCACAAACTGATTAGTATTGACTAATCATATATGAACATAATAGGATCATGAACTCAAATAGTTTCTAGTGGAGGACCCCCTAGGTCAGTCCCCACCCTCTCTGGGGATATTGGCGACACCGAATCCCTAACTCCCCTAACTATTCGATCGTCCTTATCCTAGCATAATCGTTTACAAATTTGTGTGTCTTGATTCTAATTAACGTTCTAATCAAGATTATCTTCAATTATGTACCGTTCTATGCTTTGATTAGGGTTTCTATCGTTATAATTTTTAGGGTTTCGATTTTTTTTCTGGTAAGAGTGATTATTACTGACTCATCAAGTTATTTAATTACTGGTCATTAGGATGTTTGCGGTAATCCAACAAGGTTGATCGGTGCGATATACTAGATCTTAAACCCTAATTTTCTAGGGTTTTTATTTTATTGGTCTTTGATAAAAGGGTGTTTGTAGTAGTTTGTATGTAGTGTAGTATGGAACGTGGGTTTTTGAGTTCGGATGGGAGAGGCGTTAAACAAAAAAATGATGTCAATACTTCTGGTAATGTAAGTGATAGTGGTAATGTGGTTAATTCGAGTAATGGTTAATTCGAGTAATGGTGTTGAACCTGCTGTGCATGCGGATTTGAAAATTTTGGGTACTAATTTGGGGAATGTTAATGGTCGTGGGGAGGATTGTCAGAAGAATTTAAATGTGAATAAAACTAATGCGAAGAATCATAGGAAGGTAGTTTTTTATTCTCCTGATGTTGACGTTGATGAGGTGGAGGGCGTGGATATTGATCAAGCTAAGTCGAGTAATGAAGGTTTTAAGTCTACTTCATATGCTTCCATGTTTAAAGAAAACACTCCCAAAAAGATAACTCAAAATTTTGAATTGCGTAATGAGGAGAGTGTTGATGGTGCATATGTGTTTATCCCTTTGGAAGCTGTTAATGAGGTTCGTGATCGATTTGGTAATACATTGTATGGGTACTTTATTGGGAAACGACTTGCTTTTCCTATTGTTGAGAATTACGTTAAAAGCACTTGGGCGAAGTTTGGTCTTGAACGAGTTATGTTGAAAAATGGTTTCTTTTTCTTCCAATTTGCTACTAAGGAGGGTAAGGAACAAGTTCTTGAAAATGGCCCATGGCTGATTCGTTTTGTTCTAATTATCTTAAACATTTAGACTCCTAATTCTAGACTTAAAAAGGACGAAATTACAACGGCTCCTGTTTGGGTAAAACTCCACAATGTCCCTATTGTTGCATTTTCGGAAGTTGGTCTTAATTTAATCACTACTCAAATTGGTTGACCTGTAATGCTCGATGCTTATACGAGTTCTATGTGTTATAAGTGTTTTATAAAAATGGTTTTGATTTATTTGTTTTAGTAAAATGAGTTAGAAAAACTAATGGCTAGAAAACTTACGTATTTTATTTATCTAGTTAAAATGATTTTATGACTGTTAGCAACAAAACGTCGAAAGATCGTAAAATATAAATAAACATTTTTACGGCTTATTTGTATTAACAAACACAACTTCACTTATCCTCAAATCTCAAACCAACCTTATGGTTTTGATCCACAACAACAAACAACCAGTAACCAAATCGGTCCATATGGAAATCCGGACACAATGTACTGTGCACAAGCAACTGACGATTAGGATGATTAATTTGAAAGTTTGAATAAGGGAATGGCATTTCTTTCAAAGGCTTTGTCTAAGTTTTCTATACAATTGAACAATCATCTCAGAAACTCATCCAATCCAAGGAATCAGGCAGTAGTACAAGGTGGAAGAGTTGAAGTGCAAACAAGATCTAGTGGACATCTAATGGTAACTGGTGGATATGCTGAGAACACTGGGAATGGACAACGAATTGTTACTGGAACTAGTGGTAATGTGACTAATGTAGGTGCTTCTCAGAGAAGAGTTGAAATTGTTGAAACAGGGAATACACAGACTGTAGGTGCTACTATTCATTACTATAACAGCAAAAAGCGGGTCATCTGGCTAATGCTTGTCCTAGAGCAAGAACCATAGGTGGTGACTATTTTAAGAAGGCAATGCTCTTAGCCTACAAGATGAAGCTGGAGGCAACCTTACTAAAGTACAACATATGTTGTATCAGATGATGACATGGAGGATTTGGAAGCTAATGCATCGGTTATCTGGATGGCCAGTATACAGGAACTTCACATTAGTGACACAGATAATTACCCAGTCTATGATACTGATGGTCTTTCTCAGGTACCATATCCAAGCGTATGTCTCGTACATGATCTTGTATCTGTATCTGCACGTGACAAGGAGCAATCTGTTCAAGATGATACATTGGCAAATTTACACGAAGATGATCAAATTAACCCTATTATTACATTTGATGATCCAAGTGAAGATGATGATTATATTGAATAGAGTGCAACTTCGCATGGTCCAGATTTGGATTTTATAAACTCCTTGGTTATGACCACACAGGCTCAAGCTACTAAATGTAATGAAATAAACCAAAATCTAACAGCCAAGATTACATCATTAACTGCAGAGCTTGAGAGCTGTCGAAAATGTATAAATGATTTTGAAACAAACGTTAATCGAGAAAATAGTTTTGAAGTTGCATTTCAAAAATAATACGTTAAAGAACAAGACTTACAACATCAAATGCGTGAACTAATTGTTTCAAATAATTAACTGGTTTTAAAAATTGAACTTGAAATATATGAGCTTAAAGAACAAGTTGAAAAACTTTCAGCCGAACTGTCGAATAGTAAGATAGAGATTTTAACATGTCAAGCAAATTTTTCAGAATTCAAAAAACAATCTAAGAAACACATTGATAACCAAATTGCTAAAATCATTGGTTTGGAACAATGATTAAAAGATTTTGGAACTGTCGTATATAAAATCGATCAATCAGTTACACAAATTGAAATGACAACTTTAGAACCATCTCCTGATGATACAAAATGTTTTGCTCTTAGTTACAACCAGCCACGTTTTATACATACAACTCTCAAAGAAATTCCAAAGTTGTACAGTGCTGCATGTCTTTTTGATCCCAACATGCATGTTATAGTATATGATTGTGAGAAAGAAGAGGAACAGGAAGACCAGAGTCGATTAAAAATGAGTCAAAAGGGCATTAAACCATATGATTAAACAAATCAAAATGCTCTTTATACACACTGTCTTTGATAGGATCTAAACACACGAATAATGTATTGAGGATACTTTGAGTTAATATCAAATAGCACGCGGAATTTACTACTTGATACTTAGAAGATTTGTGTGGGTAATGGAACAGTGAATGAATGTATAACGTTTCAATATTATTGATAATAATATGAGTGATCTCAACTTATCACTAAGGTTTACAACCTTGAAGCTTAACAAAGATGCGTATAAAGATATATAACCTAGGACCTCCTTTTATAGCACAAGGAGTCCTGTACAAGTAAACTAACTAGATACAATATTCGTATCAATCTATATTTCTAAGATATACATGCAATCTATTCTATAATTATCTTTAAATGCCTCTTCAATCTCTGTCTTCAGCACATAAGCAGTACAAACTTCTTGTACTAGCAGTACTAACACTAGTACAAAAAGTTGTATTCGTCACACATGCTCGATTTTGAACGGTCACACTATAACATTTATACGTGACTAAATGTATCATAATAAAATAAACAGCCACACTTGATCCGACTTGTGTGACCATTTCGGAATTCTATTGTCACGCATTTGAATATTTACGTGACTAGAGGTAACTGGAAAAAAAATTTGGATTATTTAGTCACTTATAATTTGGTATGTGTCACAGATACAAATGAGTTTGAGACATTAGTCACACTATATATATACGTATGTGACAAATATATGTCACACAATTGAACAATGTGACCAAAATCCATATATGGTCACATGAAGTAATTGTGTATGTGGCTAAATTATATAGTCAAGTTTGTCACACATTATTTAAACGTGACTGCTATTCTTTGCTGAATACTTAGCCACTATGAATTTGAAATGTGTGATAACTAAAAAGTAAGTTTGAAGCGTTAGTCACGATATGCATTTAAAAGTGACAAATATATGTCACACACTTGAAGAGTGTGACCAAATGTCATATATGGTCACACTAAACCATAGAAACATGATTAAGTGTAACGAAAATGCGATACATATGGTCACGTAAGTTAATATGCGTGTCTAAAGTTTAGTGTGTGTTTGCTTGCCAAATCCTAATGTGTATAGTCACATTTAATTGTAGCACGATCATGTGACTATATGCTTTACAATAGTCACACCATATCACAAATGCGTATCTAAATTATGTTTATTGCCACGTTAAAAGGGTATTATATGTGACCAATACATTCAAAATAGTCACATTGTGAAATATTCATGTGACTATTATTTATTGCAAAATGTGAAGTCAGTTATCATTAACCTTGATATTAGTCACATTGAGTTACACAAACAACAGAGTTGTAATAGCAGTAGTAACTATTGTAATAGCAATAGTAACTATTGTAATAGCAGTAGTAACTTTTGTACAAACAACAGAGTTGTAATCTCACAAAAGGTGAATTATATAGTACTTACCAAAAGGTTTTTTACAACATAATGAAAAAAGAGAAGCTAAAGTACGTACATCTGCTACCTCCAAACACCTAATTATCAGCTTGTTTTCTTCACATCATACAATGCTCTTATACTGAGCATGAATTCTTTCAATGAGATCGTTAACTACCTCACTACGTGTCACAACTCGTAAATTCAGGTCATTTCCCGAATTTTTTAAATTTACTATTCATCGGTTACTATTCACCAAACACTATTCATCATCTTACTATTCATCGTTTTTGAAGTCGGTTTGAGATATCGAGACGTCTTGCAAAAATTTTACTATTCAACAAACACTATTCACTCCCGAGAAAAGTTTGTCATTCATGCGTGAGTCTGCATCATTTCAGTATACGTACGGTTATCGATATAAGAAACGTTATCCTATGAGCTATTATTATGAATAATTGATCCGACAATCCCGACTATGGTCCTAACATATTTTTACACTCGTTATAATGATATAAAAGTTATATTATTAATTTACCCGACGTTTTGAATTTATTTGATATACGTATCGTTAAACGTTCATAACTACGACGGTTTTCTGTAACTTCAATACGACAACTATTTATTCACCCAATACCCACGAGAAATGTGATTTTATAATTTTTACGACTTTCATATATTCTATTTTGTTCCATAACAATTGATTTCTAACAAACATAGTAACCAAAATCTACAACGTAACACATTATATACACTAATTTACTAATAATACCCATTAAAGTCAAGCAAACTACAAATAATTCTTCACTCATACACAAGGGTCGACATATGTGAGAGTATGTGTACCTTGATATTTTCATTCTACTTGTAAAACTACCAAACTACCCCTTAATTGAGATATTTGCAAATAAACATCAAATAAACACAAGACTTTTTACACATACCTTATTTTACTAAAAAAAAAAAAAAAAAAAAAAAAAAAAAAAAAAAAAAACCCATCATTTCTTGCTTCAAAACCCACGTCCAAACCAAGAAGGAAGGAAGAAACATCAAATTTTGTAAGATCAAGTTAAAGTTTAGTTGTTTATATATTCATTGTTAGGATTTTGAAATAAAAATTCCAAGGTTATTAATATAATCATCTCCAAACTCATCAAAATTATCAAGTTGCGGTTAGGGAATCGAGCCTATTTCTGTTCAGTCACTAGCATTATTATAGTTGTTGCATCAAGTGAGTCATAGCCCCGCTTTTATTCTTTTATTACTCGTTTTAAACTATTTGGGGGAGATACATGCACAAATACTTGCTTGATACTTGAAACATTTATACTTTTATACTACGCTAAGTTTTAATACTTTTAGCAGAACTACTATATGTGCCTTAATGTGTAAATCTTGATTGTGTATTCTTGAGCAACATATATCTTTGGGAATTGGCACCCAGTAGTCTCTTATCTTTGGGAATCGGCACCCAGTAGTCTAATATCTTTGGGAATTGGCACCCAGTAGTCTCTTATCTTTGGGAATCGACACCCAGTAGTCTAATATCTTTGGGAATTGACACCCAGTGGTCTGTTATCTTTGGGAATTGGCACCCAGTAGTCTAATATCTTTGGGAAGTGGCACCCAGTAGTCTTTAATCTTTGAGCAGTGGCATGTATACATATCATATACACATATGTCTTAATCATACTATATATTAGCAGTGAGTTGTGAACACACAGGTTACAAGTCTTGTATGGGCAGGATTTGCAAATGAGTGGATTTATGATGCCTTTGCTGTGTGATCATTTTCTATAGGCTTTATTCGTTAAACAAACTCTATGAACTCACCAACCTTTGTGTTGACACTCTTAAGCATGTTTATCTTAGGTTAGTAAGGCGATAGCAGGTGCTTGGAGCAGAGAGTCTTAGGGCACGATTTTGGAGACTTTCGCTTTTATCGTTTACCATTCGATACACTTTAAAAACTTATGTATTATCGTTCATTTAGAGGTCGTTTTCTATATCTTGTACTTTGTGCCCTGAAGTAGCATCCTAATGATACTATCGTTCCGCTGTGATATTTTGGGGGTGTTACACTACGTTCTTCACATATGATCTTTGTAGATATCATGACAGCATGTAAACTAGCAGGCAAAGGATATACTTTTTCTGCAAGCATAAAAACATCAAGTCCACCTTGTGTTGATAAGTGATGTACATTGCAGCTATCATAAAACTTCCATGAAGTTGAGAAATGATGGCATGGGAAGTTCCAATAGATATCAGCTGGATCAGGTTTATATAACCTATGTAATTCAACCCACAAATCTTGCTCTTTCACATCTAGCTTCTTGACTGTTTTGATTCTTTCTTGAACCAACTCCCATAATCTGTCTAAGTCTACTCTGTCAATTGTTCTTATCAAATCCACAAACCTTTTATACACTGTTGATCCTCCACCAGCCCTGATTATCTTCCAAGACTTTCCAAATTTATCTCGGTGATGCAGGTTTTACCGACCAGGTTTTAGTATTTATAATAACTCGTATTACCCTAGGTCTACCTATGTGCACTAACGGACAGAGAATCCGGTCGTGTATAGAATAGTAAATGGTAACTCCGAGGTCGTCCCAAGAGCTATGTGGTGCGGATTAAGTCTAAGTCTAATGTCACTAAAATAAAGAGAAATGATTGAATTGATTGAATAGAAATAAAACAAGAAAGCGAAATAAAATAAGGTTGTGAGCAGTGGAAGAAAAGTGTACTAGCCTAGTTACTACTCCTATATCGTTTTTAGCCAAGTTCCCTATTAAACTCTTCTTATGCTTTAGGTGGGGCGGACAAATATCACTAGGTGCATATGGTCAAGTTCCCTAGCCTATCTTCCCCGAATCATGCCAGGAACCATGGGATCTCCATGCAGTAAGCCGGCGACAAGTATACGGGTTCAAGTCATTAAGTGCCTCTACACGCAAGACTAATCTCTAAATGGTCCGTTGTCACGATCATAGACCATTTCTCTAGCTTCTTAAGTTCATCAAGTGCGGAAGGTGATCCTATGGTCAATTCGTACGCAAGGCAATATGGTCAGTTGTCATCCCTCCCATTTCCTCGCAATCCGTTGTGCTAGGGTCCTATTGTAAATTCTCCTAGCCTGCCAACTAAACTGGGGTCTTAATTCAGTTCGTGAAAGCGCAACAGATACTACCGCAAATCAAGACTACCGAAACTAAAGGTTCTCAAGATATACTATGCATGCATACACGTAAAAGCATAATAGAAAAGTACGGAAACAAGGTTAAAACAATATAGGCATCATAACTAGGCTAGCACCAGAGGTGCTTAGCCAATCATATTATAAAGATCACCTGAATCAATGTTTATACAAATCATGGAATCAAAATGAAATTCAAGAAATGAAATGCTAAAACTTATGGTGATTAGAATGTGATTTCTTCCTTGGAAAGCCTCCGTATGCTGTTGTAGAAGGGCCTCCTAACTCCTCCAAACGATCTCTAACTTTGTGTGTGAGAAAGTTGCTTTTAAAATGCAGAAAATGAGGCTGTATTTATAGGCCCGGGACACATTACGGCGTAATCACAAAATGTGTTACGCCGTAAGTTCTGAAATCTTATCCAGATCCGGGGTTTACGGCGTAACTGAGGTTTCGTTTCGCCGTAATGATCATTTAGGGTTTAGCTCCGCCGTAATCTTCAAATGGTTACGCCGTAGAGATAATATCAGATCTGAGCTATCTTTTCGTAGTCTTTGTTACGCCGTATTCCCAAAAAGTGGTTACGCCGTATATTAAATCATGGATTAGGACTACTCTCGTACACCTGGTTACGCCGTATTCAGTAACGGTTGTTATGGCGTAATCTTTATATCTGAGGATTCCTTGAGACTTGAGGTTGTTACGGCGTAATCTAGGATAGATGTTACGCCGTAACTCTTGATCAGTGTTGACTTTGGTCTTCTAAGTAGAAATCCAAACTACGGCGTAATTGAGAGAATGATTTACGCCATAGCTTATTTCCAGCATACTATCATTTGTCTATCTTTAGCATGTACTTTCCACTTTCCACGTTCTCCTTAGCTCCTATGCTCATGCTTAACCTGGATACAAAATATAAATGAATCATAGCATATATCCAAACAATAATCAATATAAACGAGCATAATAGAAGGAAATTGACACTTAAATATCAGGCTTATTTGATGTTATCAAATATCCCCCCACTTGAACTCTACTTGCCGTCAAGTAGACCTTATTAGAAGTATTCTTAAAAAGATATTCCCCAACATTACTCAGGAAATATGAATCTAAAAATATCCTATGCTAGAATTTCTCAAAGCCGAACACCTCACGAAAAGGGAACAAACACTCACTCTCTCTATATTCTAAGTGTCAATTTTCGGGGTGATCACTCGTTGCTCAGTCATAGTCTGTATTCTATCATAGGCTTGGCAGTTACACAAAACTCCCCCACTAGAGCTAAGGTTGGAACAACTCTCGAAGGCAACATTGGGTGAACATATATAAGGTTAAGGGTGATGTGTCGTTACTAACATGCTACGGCAAAAGCGAGAAAGGAAATGATACATGACCGGAACACCGGGCAAGACACCAAGACCTGCTCGGACCCTTCACCTAAGCATGATTCACGACTAAGGGTAGGAATAAAGATGGGATAACACATAATTGGTGTAAAATGAAAAATAACAAGCAAATAGTCTAAACCTACAACTAAGTCATCATCATCCACCGTTCACCCAAGGTCTAAGCTTCAAAACGTAGAAATTGGATCATAACAAGTAAGTGTGCCATTAGAGGACGTCATGATGGGCACAAAACTTGGTCTTCATGTTGGTGTAGAGACAATCACCAACTCGTTTCTTCAAATGTGATCGAAGTGGCCTCTTCGATACTATATCTTTAAAAGCTCTTCATCAAAAGTGCTATACATTTGTGCACTTGTTTCTTCAAACTATTCACATACATAAATTCACACATTTTTTTTCAATACTAAACAAAATACATCCCCCCACTTGAGATGAACAAAACATGAGAATTTGGGGGGTCTTCAAATGATCTTCAATGATTTGTCTTTGTAGGCGTGATTCCCGAATTCATTCACTTAGACCTCGAACTAGGGCAAACAACAACTTCCCAATCATAGACTAGACTACACGGTAGGCTAAGGTGTAATGGTGTAACGAAACAAAATATTGTAGGGTAAGAAACGAAAGGAATGGCTCAAAAGGGTGTACTAGGGGTATCTTGCACTAAAGATAAGTGCAACAAAAGGGTTTACACGGGGGTCGAGAAGTCGAGGTGACTAATCGATAAACACATACATATAAGGCTATTTGGTGATAATCGTAAAACGTTCCCTTCTAAAATTGCCCCTTCCAAACGTGTCTAGCACATTACTCGTCTATGGGTTTGAAATGATGTAAAAGCCAAGTTCTAAAGTTTACAAAACTTCTGGCACACTCAATATTTGGGGTGGATTTGGGTAAACAGGGTGAAACTGGATAGGCTAAATCCTCACCATATGAATTCAAGGGTTAAATGCGCTCGGCTAAGGTCTATTCTAGTTAGGTTAAGAAAAACATGTCAAAATTTTAAAAATGACACAATTTTTCAAAATAAACTAGAAAAATGAGGGCAAATGAAGTTCAAGATAATTCTACTCCCGTCCCCCCACTTGAAATGTACAAAGTCCCTTTTGTACTAAAAATGAAGAAATTGTGAAGAGAAGGTAGAATTAGAGCGAGAACTTCCCTGAGGTTTGCTCCATAAATGAAAGAAGGATCACGAAAATTCGTCGTGCCTTCAACTTGCCTCCATGAGCAAACTCTATTTCCCTGAAATCACATCACTACCACAAGCATTAATCTACAAAAATAAAACAAAGTAAATCCTAACTCACTTTCGTAGGAATCACGGTTGCATTTAGCGTATGCAACAAGCCTTTTAAACCGCTTGGTGTCCCAAGTGGACGAGTGAAGTCTCGTGAGGGTTTACGGGGAACATACCCACAAAGCTCATTTAAAAACTAATACAAGTTAAGTAGGTTTGAAAACATTTAAAAGGAAACACCTTAGAAAGGTGTTACGGCGTAACCAAGGAATTGAGTTACGCCGTAAATAGAGAAAACCTGGAGAGATCAGCTATGGTACGGGGGTTACGGCGTAGTCGTAGGACTATGTTACGCCGTAACTGCTGATCAGAGAGCATTAGTTCCTGCATAAAATGTATTCTCTCATTTCTCCACACTCCAATTCCTGCAAAAATGTAAAACAAACATACAAACCAACAGAATAAAGAAAAAGGATAATACGGGTTGTCTCCCGTAAGAGCACTTTTGTTTATTATCGAGTCTTTAAGTTAGACTCATTCTCACAGTCGATCACGTTGGTAGTCGACGAACTTGTCCAAGCTCGTCCATTTCCTTCATTAGGTTCTTACGGATCCATGCAACATTCCCCGCTGTTTGTGAGAACTCCTTCTTCTCTTGACTAACAATCTTAGTAAACCGTTCATCTGGCCCGATTGAGTATCTAGTCACCTCAAAAGTCTCAGCACTAATGGGTGGAGGCTTTTTGTAAGGAATCCTGAGCAGCTTACACCGACGTTGCTCGTAAGCTTCATTGTCCGGGTTGGAGAATTCATCATAACCATGGAGATCAAGGTACTCAGTAATCCCCATAAGGTCATCGTCATCAGATTCTGAGCCTTTATACCAAGAGTCTTCCAGCTTATCTTCAATCAAATCAAGAATCTGCTGGTCTTTGACTTCGCTAGAACTTTCCTCGAGATTTTTGTCGAGGTCTTCAGTTGGTTGCTCTTGCTCCTCCTTGTCCATGTTTCTCATGTGCTTTTGCCAGATCTTTTCTTTAGTCAAGTAGTCTACTTTACCATACTTGATCTTTACCCAATCATTAAAACTTAGTCTATCAACCCATGGTAAATCGTTTCTGTCGCTATCGTTAGTGGACCTCCAGTAGTGGGAAGCGTTTCCAATTCGTTCCTTGCTGCTTCCACCATTGCACTCATCTCCATAAGGATCAAATGTTGCCCAAAAAGATTCCCAATCATCATTGGAGATTCTAACTTTTTCGCACCAATGTTCCTTGCCCCTTATATTTTCATTTTCCTTTGCTTCCTTAACTGCTTTATCCAGAGGCGGGTCGTCATTGTTGATGCGATTCATTTCTTCCCATAATTCAAACTTTTTATTTCTATCGACCTGTCCATGAACAATGAACACCCATTCGTCGAAAGATATCGTTCCCTTCCATTTAAAGTTCTTCCTAAATTGATCAAGAGGGGATGTCCACAAATGCTTTTTTCCTCTCGTTCTTTCAATGTCACCACCTCCATCGCATAAATCATCGTTTGGGTTACACGAAGGCCATAGGTCATATGACCACTTGTTCTCGACCGGGATGGGTATGCACCAATGGTACCGATTTTCAATCATGAAATGGGCTCTAACAACATCTTTGAGTTGTATGGTTTCACTGTGGTCCTTGCATGAGGCAACCTTCAGCTCTTTGTGTTCCACCTTAGTTTCTTCTCGGGTATTTCTGATCATTTCGCCTTCTGATTCAACGTTACGCCGTAGTTGCTGAACTGGATTACGGCATAACTCATTTGCTTGATGAGACAGCTCATCATGGTTTATGTTTGTCGGAAAGGCTACACAAGCCTTAGCTTTTTCGACCACCAATTGTTCCTGCTAATTTTTAGTTAACAATTTGATTTTCGCTTCAAGGTTCTTCAAAGTCTCATCGTGAGATTTCAAATTTGCTTCAGTTCCTTCTTGAAAGCTTTTCAGCCAAAGGCTTCTATCGGTTTCCCTCTTGGCTGATTCTTCTAAAAATTTGCTGATGGTTTCTTCTAGAGATGGTCTTCTTTCCCCATATGTGCCCCGGTTGTTGAAACTAGAGTTATACCCTTGTCCCCCCATCCGGTATCCACTACCATTACCTTGGAATGGTCTTCCATCTCCATATTTAACTTCTTCCTTTTGTACCTCATCATCATCTTTCAAGGGGCAATCTTTTGCTAGATGTGCTCATTCGCAAATTTCACAACCGACTTGAATGGCGTGAACACTTTCCTTGATCTTCTTAACTTCCCTTCCTAATTTTTCAAGTTGGTTAGTAAGAGCGCTCATACCTTCAATATTTCCTCCTGTACTCCGTGTACTACCTCCATCGTGCCATTTTTGTGAATGGTCGGCCATTTCTTGAATTACATCCAATGCACGTGTGGGTGTCATGCCGGGAATAGGTCCATGTGAATTGACCAATCGTCTTGTTGCATGGTTGATTCCTTTATAGAATATTTGGACTTTTTGCTGAATGTTAATATCATGTGTAGGGCATCTGTACAAGAGATCACAAAATCTTTCCCATGCTTGGTACAATGTTTCGTCTTCCTCTTGCCTGAAATTATGGATCTCCTCCAACTGTTTTGCTGTTCGGGAAGGTGGGCAAAAACGTTGGATAAAGTGTTTCTTGAGGAGATTCCAAGTGTTGACGGTCCCGGCAGGTAACCTGTCTATCCATCTTTTAGCAATTCCGGTAAGGGTCATAGGGAACACCCGGAGCATCACAGCATCATGAGAAACCCCTGGTATGTTGAAGAGACTAGTAATGTAAAGCACATTTTCCACGTGCTCATAGGCATCTTCCGTCTTTAGTCCAGCAAATGGCTTCTCTCTTAACTCTCTCATAAACTGCGGCTTGATCTCGAATTGCACGTCCGCTCCAATCATAGGCCTAACAAGCCCAGGTCCTTGCTCGTCCCTAGTCAAAGCAAGGTACTCTTCCAAAGTGAGAGTATCAATATCAATTACTTCCATGGTACCTGCAACTAGAAAACAAAAATATTAGAAAAACAAAAAGAAAACTTAAACAAAATCCTGTTATAGCTCCCCGGCAGCGGCGCCAAAAACTTAATGCAGGTTTTACCGACCAGGTTTTAATATTTATAATAACTCGTATTACCCTAGGTCTACCTATGTGCACTAACGGACAGAGAATCCGGTCGTGTATAGAATAGTAAATGGTAACTCCGAGGTCGTCCCAAGAGCTAAGTGGTTCGGGTTAAGTCTAAGTCTAATGTCACTAAAATAAAGAGAAATGATTGAATGGAAATAAAACAAGAAAGCGAAATAAAATAAGGTTGTGAGCAGTGGGAGAAATGTGTACTAGCCTAGTTACTAATCCTATATCGTTTTTAGACAAGTTCCCTATTAAACTCTTCTTATGCTTTAGGTGGGGCGGACAAATATCACTAGGTGCATATGGTCAAGTTCCCTAGCCTATCTTCCCCGAATCATGCCTGGAACCATGGGATCTCCATGCAGTAAGCCGGCGACAAGTATACGGGTTCAAGTCATTAAGTGCCTCTACACGCAAGACTAATCTCTAAATGGTCCGTTGTCACGATCATAGACCATTTCTCTAGCTTCTTAAGTTCATCAAGTGCGGAAGGTGATCCTATGGTCAATTCGCACGCAAGGCAATATGGTCAGTTGTCATCCCTCCCATTTCCTCGCAATCCGTTGTGCTAGGGTCCTATTGTAAATTATCCTAGCTTGCCAACTAAACTGGGGTCTTAATTCAGTTCATGAAAGCGCAACAGATACTACCGCAAATCAAAACTTCCGAAACTAAAGGTTCTCAAGATATACTATGCATGCACACACGTAAAAGCATAATAGAAAAGTACGGAAACAAGGTTAAAACAATATAGGCATCATAACTAAGCTAGCACCAGAGGTGCTTAGCCAATCATATTATAAAGATCACTTGAATCAATGTTTATACAAATCATGGAATCAAAATGAAATTCAAGAAATGAAATGCTTAAACTTATGGTGATTAGAATGTGATTTCTCCCTTGGAATGCCTCCGTATGCTGTTGTAGAAGGGCCTCCTAACTCCTCCAAACGATCTCTGACTTTGTGTATGAGAAAGTTGCTTTTGAAATGCTGAAAATGAGGCTGTATTTATAGGTCCGGGACACGTTACGGCGTAATCACAAAATGTGTTACGCCGTAAGTTCTGAAATCTTATCCAGATCCGGGGTTTACGGCGTAACTGAGGTTTCGTTATGCCGTAATGATCATTTAGGGTTTAGCTCCGCCGTAATCTTCAAATGGTTACGCCGTAGAGATAATATCAGATCTAAGCTATCTTTTCGTAGTCTTTGTTATGCCATATTCCCAAAAAGTGGTTACGCCGTATATTAAATCATGGATTAGGACTACTCTCGTACACCTGGTTACGCCGTATTCAGTAACGGTTGTTACGGCGTAATCTTTATATCTGAGGGTTCCTTGGGACTTGAGGTTGTTACGGCGTAACCTAGGATAGATGTTACGCCGTAACTCTTGATCAGTGTTGATTTTGGTCTTCTAAGTAGAAATCCAAACTACGGCGTAATTGAGAGAATGAGTTACGCCGTAGCTTATTTCCAGCATACTATCATTTGTCTATCTTTAGCACGTACTTTCCACTTTCCACGTTCTCCTTAGCTCCTATGCTCATGCTTAACCTGGATACAAAATATAAACGAATCATAGCATATATCCAAATAATAATCAATATAAACGAGCATAATAGAGGGAAATTGACACTTAAATATCAGGCTTATTTGATGTTATCACTCGGTAAATCTCCCAGTCCATGATTGGATGTCTAGCTTGAATAGGATCAACATATAACGTTGTTTCAGGAACAATCACCATCATCTGATCATGAGAAGAGCTGTCTTCTTTTCTTTGTGAATCATTCTTCTTCACAGCAGGTTGGCCTTTAATGATCTTTTGTTTCTTTGATGGTGTTTCTTCTGTACCCCTGGGGATAAATTTTTCAACATATCTCTTGATTCGGTAGTATAAACGTTCAATTTCTTCATATGTCATTCCCCTGAGGTCAGAAGCTGTATACTGACTTTGATGCTATATGTATATCTTCATTTCACTCATGAGCTGACGCCTTGTGGGATTTCTTTTCCTCTTCTGACTTTGACCTTGCTTCATTGACTTAATTAGCTCATTCAAAGTTAATTCTTCATATCTTGCACTTATCAAATCAGCAAGTCTTTGTACTCTGTCATCCGTATTTACAGCCTCATCATTGTAAAGTTCTTCAATTTTAGCCTATGGAACTTCATCCGCATCAATAAAAGCTTGCATTTGCTTTCCATGAGCTCTCTTTTTCTCCTCTTCTTCAAGTCTGAATTTTACTTGCTCATCTGTTTCAAATTCAGACACTTTATCTATCCTTTTCTCATCCATAAAGTTAGCTATTTCAGCTTCATCAACTCTCTTTGCAACCTCTTCATCTGTAGCAACTTCAGCAGTAGAAACTTGATTTGTTGTAGCAACAGAAACATCTTGTTGCACCACCTTAGCCATTTCTTCAACATTACTAGTAGTAGCAGTTTCTCCCAAACTAGTATTAGTTTCCACTACCTGCTCTTTATTTACATCTTCCAAAACCGCCTCATAACCCCCCCTTGTCAGCCACTAAATAATCATCATCCACATTAGCATCACTATCAATCCCAATATCCATATCCACATGCATATCAGCACAAGCACCTTCAGCATTTGTTGTTTCCTCCCCTGAGACTCTCCTTTCATTCCTCACCTATTTGGGAGCAACCTCCAAACTAGTAGCCTTAGAAGAACTCATCCTGTGTGTTGTGCCCACCTTCTTCAACCTTTTGAGCTGAGCTTTTCTTGACCTCTTTCGACCTTCCAAATATCGAACTCTTAGCTTCAACCTTTTGATCTTTGCACCATTTTTTTACGCGCTTTTGGAGGCCAAGAACATCCTCTTCTAACTGGGTACAATAGGCCTTCAAATCCTGTATAAGTTTCATTCTATTCTCACCAGTATCCATCAATTCATGTGTTTCAGAACTACCCTCATCACTAATTCTGGATGTGTTACCTTCACTGAGAGGTGAATCAACGGGTGTATACTCACTCTCATGTATGTTACCACTGGCCTGCTCCACACCCATGACATCCTCACCCTGTTTTTGTGGAAGGTTCACCATATATGGAAAAAGTGGTGTAACCTTTCCTGAAAAATCCTTGCCATTATTTTTCAGATTTGAAAATACTTTCTTTTGTAGTGAGGGGGCAACATAAGTTCCTTTATGTCTTTTAAAGGTAGTCAACTATTTTTGAATAATAAGTTGCAAAAACCTTGGATATAATAAAGAAGTACCATCATCAGCCAATGTCTTGATCATACCCTCCAAAATCATTTTTGAAAAATTGAAAGGTTTTCCTTTAGCAAGGCATATCACTGCTGATGCCATGGTGGTACCAAACTCATTCCAACCTGTTGTTTTAGGACTCAAACAATGTAAGAGAGTATGAATCAAGAATTTCCACTGAGGGGAGAAGAGACCTTTGTAAAATTTTAATTTATCATTCAATCTCTTCATTATCTCATACCCACTGAGGGGATAACACATGACACTCTAAGCAAATATCCACCCAATGCATATGACCCATATGATCAACGTCAAATACCCATTAATTAATGAATGTGACCAGTGATAACCTAATGCACATGACCCATGACCCATGTGAATTAGCCATTATCACCGATAATGCATGGGTTGCATCGGCTTGGTAGGTGTATACCATTTGTCACAGACACTAAGAAGCAAG
>JARVZY010006441.1:0-26382 GCA_030686995.1 Artemisia argyi
AAAGTGATTTAAATCATCATGAAGTTTAATCATTTGAAAGTGCAAGCCTAGTGGGTGCCTATATGCAACCAATGTGGAGGTACGATTAATGAGTTTACCCAAATGCTCCTATATTCACTTTTACTCAATCAAATGTGTTGAAAATACATACTCCCTCCGTCCCATATTAAATGTCCAGATTTGACTTTTCAAGTCTTTATTTATCAACTTTGACCTTAAATATTTTTGTTTGTGTTATATAGGGTATGTTTGGTGAAATGGGCTGGGGCTGGGGCTGGGGCTGGGGCTAGGGCTAGGGCTGAGGCTGGGGATTGGACTTATATTATAAGCCAAAATTAAAATTTGTATTTTTATAAACTTGTTTTGGCAAATGGGCTGGGGCTGGGGGCTTATTATTGCAAAATTACTAAAAAGGACATAATTAAACGAGTTTTTGTATATGTTAGATATTTTTGTGGGTAAATAAGTAATTTATTCTTCAAAAGCCCCGGGCTAAAGTTTTTAGCCAACTTATTTTATAAGCCCTTCCATAAGCCCCATAACAAATGAGACTTATTTTATTAGCCACAACAACAACAACAACAACAAAACCCAAATCCCGCCGGGGCAGGGTATGGGGGAGGTAGAATGTAGACAGATCATACCCCTGCCCCAGGATAAACCCGAAGGTAGGGAGACTGCTTCCAGTGAGACCTCCGGCAAGTGCAGGTGTGCGGGTGCGAGAACAAAGAAAATAGCGCAAAAGCAAAAGAGCAACAAACAAAAGCAGGCAAAGCAGGCAAATACGCAACAAAGCAAAGACAAAAACAAGGGACCCGAAAAGAGGCAAGCCCAAGCCCCTATAAGCCCTTTGCCAAACACAACAATAGCATTTGATAAAAATTATACACAATGAAAATACATTTAAAACTTAATCTATTCATATATTTTGTATCAAGTATTATATTACACAAACAAAAATATTTAAGGTCAAAGTTGAGAATGAAAGACTTTAAAAAGTGATGCGTGGAATTGTGCCCTCGCAAAAGGTTTTACCTCTCAAGGGATCTTGAGAAGCTTGCAATCCCCACCAGGCAGTGTACCTGTTCGTTGTAGTATAGTATAGTGACAAGTACCGGTAGATTGATCGTTCAACTCAAAGAATAGTGTTCGCTAGGGTTAAAACTCACTAAAACTAGGTCTAAAGACGAGAGATGATTCTTTTTGTATTTTTATATTTTAAAGGAAAGCAAGTAAAATCTCGATTTTGGAAGGAATGGGCGGAATTAGTTGCTAATCAACTAACCCAAATAACTAAAAATGCAATCAAAATAAAATAAATTAAATTTAAACTAAATTATGGTGTAAACAATAAAGAGAGAAAATGTGTTTACTTAGATTTCACTACTCCCTAGCTATCTTTTACAGGTTGATTAGTTTGTTACAATTGCATGGATGACGGGTTATATTCCTTAATACCATTCGTAGGTCCGTGTATGATCTTCCCTAACTCTATAAGCTTCTACCTCTTCCTATGTCGAGTCGACTACTAGCTCCTAACATGGCCTTATTAGTAGTTACCTACGCATTAAATACAACCAATATATCGTAGTACACCTCCGCTTAAGACGTTCAAGCAAGTTACCAATTGGAAGTCTACCAGTTTTCTTAAGCCTAACATCGAATTCATTCATCCACAACAATTATAAACAAACAACCAACCCATAATCAATATCTAAGTTTCATTACATCTAAGCAAACACAAAGAAAACCTAGCCTAGCATGTTAAAAAGAAGACAAGCGTAAGATATAATCAAACAACACATAGACATATTGAATGCTTTGATAAAAGACTTATCTTCAATTAAGCATGGAAGAGACAAAGGGTTGAAACCCTTAAAATATCTGTAAATTCCGTCTAGGGTTTACTCCCTTCAAAGTTGCACACAATGAATAAAAACTAGAAAACTATATATAGATTTTGTATCCTGACGGCGTCAAGAGATAGGTGTGACGCCGTCAACTCGCCGCCAAAATAAACTCATATTGCCTAGATCCACTTCTGACGTCGTCACTCTTTATGGACTCTGGGCCGTCTCTCTTAGCATTTACTCGTGACGACCTTGACAACTTATAACGTGACGCCGTCACGATCCCTTCAGAAAACATTCTGGAGCGTCACGTGTAATTGATTTATTCACCCCTTTGTCAAGTCATGACGTCGTCACTAGCAAGATGTGACGCTGTCAAGTGCAATTTCCAGCATGATTTTGAGACTTTGTCGTTTTCTTCACTTTTTCGCTCCAAAAACGTCCAAAATGCTTCCTTTTGTAAAATTCCTCTCAAAAGTACCTAAAATTACAAAAGGAACGATTTAGGGCAATATTTGTTCAAATAATCTCGACTTTGGCCTTAAATGACCCCCCAAAAGCGGTACACTTTTTGCTTAATCAAATACCCTTACACTTGAGATTTGCTTGTCCTCTAGCAAATGCGCTTTTATTCTAATCAAAATACGAGTTAAGGGTCATTTAACACTAATATAAAAGTAATTACAACAAATAATCGTTCCACTTCAACCAAAAACAAGCACGGAAATTATATACTAGCACCTCACAAATAGTGTTTAGATACTCACAACTCTCGGGTGTAATAAAGTATATATCACAATATGGAAATGGAAAACATCTCTCACTACCTATCATAGCAAATAGATTACCATAGGCTTGAGAAAGGATCAAACCTCCACCACTTGGCGTAAGCACCTAGGATAAACTATCAAAGAGGTCTTTTAAAGGGTTATAACGTGAGGTGTAGGGATATGATAAACATGGTTTTGTTGGATAAAGGCAATATTTACTGGTGGCGAGTTAATCATCTTGGTTAATTACATGTACAATGTGGCGTTGCTAAGCCAAGACTCAACTCGACTTAAGCTAATCATAACTAATCAAAAACATAAAACAAGCATAAAATGAAACGGGATGGTAGTCCGTATACTTTTTTTTTCTCTTTTTCTTTTTCTATATATATTTTTTTCTTTTTTCCTTGATTTTTCGATTTTTTTTTCATACACTCTTACCCTACCATCCAAAATAATAAATCATAGGGAATTTACATTCCCCTTACACTTGAACTTTTACATACTTTACAATAAACTATTCTAATGACTCGAATCAAGATAATTAAAACACTTGGAGTAATTTTTAATATTAACGCACATATGAAGGTAATATATGATGTTCTTCCCCATTACTCCATAACAATAGTACTTTACCCATGAGTCCCAATCGTCCCAAAATAATATGTACAAGATATGACTCGACTTAGCAACCATGTAATCAATTTGACAATTAACTAAGGGTTTAAACAAATAACAATAATGCACTAAAGATGAATGCATACACGGAAGGCTAAGGCGATTTGGTTGCACATTTGGGGTGGATTGTTAACAAATTCTTCCTTTAAGTAAAATGCTTAAAGTTAAAAACGAAAAGATAGGCTCGGAGGGGTGTACTAGGGGTATTGTATACTAAAAATGAGTACAACGCAAAGGTGTGGGAAAAATTAATTGACTTTACTAGTCAAGTAATTATGACTTTATTGGTCAAATAATCATGATACGGGTTTAACACAAGGGTGATCCTAATGCCTCTTATCATGTAGTAAATCCTACTACACGAATGTAGTCTCACTAGCGGTCTCGGGATGCATCACTAATGCAAGTTCTAGAATCTAAGTACTACCGGTACACTCATAAGCTCTAAGGCTTCTCCTAACAAGTATAGGGGCGAACCTCACTTAGTAGAAGGCCGGTACGAGTCTTTGACGCTTCAACTAACGGATGCTAACTAGTGCACTTCTTGGATCGCTGGCGCGTTATTTGCATAACGGATGGTCACCAAGTCATACACTAGTGCTGGCGCATTAGCCAATTAATCTAATACTCGGATGGTCACTACCTTTTTTGATAAAGTTTTTGAGTGGTACGGTTTTTTTTTTTGTGCTAGTCATACAATCTCCTATCCATGAGACGCTCATTAAGGCTAAAGCTTCACTCCTAAATGTTGTAAAAAAATTTAAATTTGGCGCTAAAATTGCCCTAACAAGTATTTCTTTTAGTTTTATTACACACCTACTATTGAACAAACAAACTCAAGTGCAATTGTATTCTCTAAGGTATCATCATTTACCCTCCCCTTACACTTAGGCTGAACATTGTCCCCAATGTTCAATAAAAAGGATGTAAAAGTAATGAAAGTAAAATAATGAAAACAAATACTCCGCTGATTCGTTCAGTGTGGATAAATGGATAACATGGTTAAATCCTCCTCCAAGAAAATGAACGTAGAAAGCTTCCCTCCCGAAATATAAATCATCTTCTTGTCCAATATAACATGTTAAACCTGAGAAAACAATCATGACAACCTCGCGTAAAATCGGCGGCAATATATATATATATATATATATATATATATATATATATATATATATATATATATATATATATATATAAGGATATAATGCTTCTGGAATGAATATTTGCATATTTCCTGGAATTTATAAAACTAAAGAATTAAAAAAAAAATAAGATTCCGTTAGAAAAACAAAACTTGCAAAAATTTTCAGAATTTTTACACCTGACGCCGTCAGGTTATGATCCTGACGTCGTCAGAGTGTTCTGACAGAAATCTCATATTAAGTTTTCAGAAAATTTCTGAAAAAACTCACGCCTTAATTCCTGGAATTCCTGCAAAACATTATTATGACTCAATACAAGCATTTGACTCAAACAAATACTAATATACATGTTCATTTAATATTGTTGTGGTTCATGTCCAATTCCGTTCTTAAAAATAGATTTAGATTTCCCTTACACTTAGCTTTTGCGAAATACCTTTTTATGAAGTTAATATAAACAACAAGGTAAAGCATTTTCACAATTTAGTATAAAACATGATCCACAAACAATAAAAATAAAGCATGCATACGGAAATAAATAAAATCAAACAAACAAACAAAACAAATAACACAAATAAAACATGGTTTGCCTCCCAAGAAGCGTTTTTCTTTATTTACGAGTCTTGTAGCTAGACTCAAAGTCATGGGCTATCGTGTGTCGCTTATGCTCACATACCAAAGTGTGAGCCATCTAATACTTGCCTCATCTTTCTTATAGTCATCACTTAGCTCTAAACATCCGCGATAACAGCTTTTGTTCTTTTCATGAGGATATTTAAGCCCTTTTCCTTTTATCTTTCTCACTTAGCATATCGAGAGGTGGATACCTATTACATTTCTCAATAGAAAAATCCTTGAACCTAGGGTGCGCACGGGGCATTTGGTAAACAAAATCTTCATCCCCGTCCGAGAATGTAATTAACCCTTCCATAAGTTTTTCATCTAGTTTGGTTAACCTTTTGAAGGGCTTCCCAAACACAACTTGGGTTAAGTTACTATCAATAAATTCTCCTAGATTCTCCGTAACCATAAATTCAACCAAATAAACGAAGCTTCCTACAAACACATGCAATGTCTTTGCCCTAGCAACAATATTATCTCCTTTGTGTTCTAACTCATTTACCATAATTTTATTGTATTCACCACGCGAGATTATGTTCATTGGTAAAGATGAGTTAAGATAGGCATCAAAGCTCCTAAATCCAATCTTACAAGGAAACTGCATATTAAATGGACATACCTAAGAGGGTTCATCTCATCTTTCACCCTATCCTCATTAATTACATCACCATCATCTAGGTCCTCATCGGAGTCCGAATAGTAAAAAGGACTAGCCCTATAGTCATTATCATGGTCAGACTCCTCTATCTCAGAATTATTGTCAAAGTGATGGTCAGGCGAGAGGTTAGGTGGGTTCTCATTTTCCACCAAAGGGATTGGGACGGGTAGTTGGAAAATCCTACAAAGAAAGACACGAATAACAGGAATCAAGAGATCAATGCTATTGTTATCCATCGAGATAGTTTACGAACAAAGGAAACAAAGAAATAAGATAGACTAAAGAAACCTATAAAAATAAAATAAAAATCTTACTAGAAAGGAATCTAGCAAGTAGACCTAATAAATTTTTTTTTAACCTAGACAATAACTATTCCCCGGGCTGCGGCGCCAAAAACTTGATATACGTGGAATTACGCCCTCGCAAAAGGTTTTACCTCTCAAGGGATCTTGAGATGTTCGTTGTAGTATAGTATACTGACAAGTACCGGGGGATTGATCGTTCAACTCAAAGAATAGTGTTCGCTAGGGTTAAAACTCACTAAAACTAGGTCTAGAGATGAGGGATGGTTCTTTTTGTATTTTTAT
This sequence comes from Artemisia argyi, assembly GCA_030686995.1. Classification (NCBI taxonomy): domain Eukaryota; kingdom Viridiplantae; phylum Streptophyta; class Magnoliopsida; order Asterales; family Asteraceae; genus Artemisia; species Artemisia argyi. Next base: position 6,307 of record JARVZY010006441.1, read on the forward strand.
ATTTTAAAGAAAAGCAAGTAAAATCTCGATTTTGGAAGGAGTGGGCGAAATTAGTTGCTAATCAACTAACCCAAATAACTAAAGATGTAATCAAAATAAAATAAACTAAACTTAAACTAAATTATGGTGTAAACAATAATGAGAGAAAATGTGTTTACTTAGATTTCACTACTCCCTAGCTATCTTTTACAGGTTGATTAGTTTGTTACAATTGCATGGATGACGGGTTATATTCCTTAATACCATTCGTAGGGCCGTGTATGATCTTTCCTAAGTCTATAAGCTTCTACCTCTTCTTATGTCGAGCCAACTACTAGCTCCTTACATGGCCTCATTAGTAGTTACCTACGCATTAAATACAACCAATATATCATAGTACACCTTCGATCATGTTTCTTAAGACGTTCAAGCAAGTTACCAATTGAAAGTCTGCCAGTTTTCTTAAGCCTAACATCGAATTCTTTCATCCACAACAATTATAAACAAACAACCAACCCATAATGAATATCTAAGTTTCATTACATCTAAGCAAACATAAAGAAAACCTAGCCGAGAATGTTAAAGAGAAGAAAGGCGTAAGATATAATCAAACAACACATAGACATATTGAATGATTTGATAAAAGACTTATCTTCAATTAAGCATGGAAGAGACAAAGGGTTGAAACCCTTAAAATATCTGTAAATTTTGTCTAGGGTTTACTCCCTTCAAAGTTGCACACAATGAATGAAAACTAGAAAACTATATATAAATTTTGTATCCTGACGGCGTCAAGAGATAGGTGTGACACCGTCAACTCGCCTCCAAAATAAACTCGTATTGCCTAGATCCACTTTCTACGCCGTCACTCTTTATGGACTCTGGGCCGTCTCTCTTTGCATTTACTCGTGACGACATTGACAACTTATAACGTGACGCCGTCACGATCCCTTCAGAAAACATTCTAGTGCGTCACATGTAATTGATTTATCCACCCCTTTTTCAAGTCATGACACCGTCACTAGCAAGATGTGACGCCGTCAAGTGCAATTTCCAGCATGATTTTGAGACTTTGTCGTTTTCTTCACTTTTTCGCTCCAAAAACATCCAAATTGCTTCTTTTTGTAAAATTCCTCTCAAAAGTACCTAAAATGACAAAAGGAACAATTTAGGGCAATACTTGATCAAATAATCTCGACTTTGGCCTTAAATGACCCCCCAAAAGCGGTACACTTTTCGCTTTATCAAAAAGTCAAACAGGACTTTTAATATGGGACGGAGGGAGTGTTAGTTATGTACTCTTACTCAAATTCGAGAGTTCATCATGTATGCATGAGAAAATGTTTTTAGAATGTATTAACAATGCACGAAAATGGTTTCATGAAGTTCCTAATTATGAGAAGTCTTTCAAAAATGAATTTGAGGTGTAAGTAGTTTTTGAAACTTACTAATTATACTCAATTATGAAATTCCTCATCTAGGGAAAACATATTAATTATACATTATCTAATCCTAGTACTAATTGCATAATACATGACTAAAATAAAAAATCCCCAATTTAATTTTTGTGCAAAATAGAACCTTAGACTTGAGATTTGAGAAGTTTGTGAGGAAATTACTTACAAATGACATAAAATATGATGATATATATTTGATTTTTTTATGATTTGACTTCGATTTCAATTTTGGATGGTAGATTTTGGTTTTGGAATGGTTCTGTTCGTCACTGCAGCAAAAGAAAGTATGTTTGGTTTGAATTGTGAAAAGTGGGAAAACTAAAAAGAAAATGGGTATATCAGGCACACGGTACCACTAAATTTAGTGGTATAGTCCCAACTTTAGTGGTACCACCGTTTGGGACGATTTCGTCTCCGTTTCTGAATTTTGACGAATAAATCTCACACATTCTGTGAGTTTTCTAGACTTGATATTTTAAAGAACTTATACCAAATAACTTCTTTAGAGGATAAATCCAATGGGATTTGACTTGTCTTAATCGAGAATGAAAAATGACATTTAACTGGATTTTGCAAATTAAATATACTTTAAATACTTTAGATGAAATATTTAGCTTGTCATTGGAGTTTTGGAGGAACGTGACGCTATCTAAAAATGTTTTGAACACGACTAAATCAACGATTTACGGTATGTGTTTCATCATTCCTAATCCTAAGCGTAGATACATAAAGGGTTTGCGTTTCAGAGGTTTGGTTAATATGTCAGTGATGTTATCTTTCGTGGGGAATTTTTTGATGGAGATATTCCTTTTTGGACGTTGTCGCGAAGTAAATGATGACATATTTCGATGTGCTTTGTACGTGGGTATAGTCACACATTATCGGAAGTTGTTTCCCTTATATTCCAATTCCTTTTTCATAATTTGATTATAACATTCCTTAGACATGATATTTATTAGGGAGCTTGTGTTAATGAAAGGGTGAAAATCACCAAACCCGATTTTGCAAGTAAGCTGCAAATTGTAGGGGTTCCGATGGTGAATCCTCGTGCTTGCTTCAAGAAATCGAGGTTGGATTGGTTGCATGCTTATGTTACTGTTATCCTCCTGCCATGGGACCATATCTATAAAGTTTAGTTCTTGGTTCAAGTCTTCCATCCACATTCTTGTCATTTGATCATTTTTTTCATAGTCCACGAAAACATCGAAGTTTCCTACTGGTGAGAGATCGTCATGCTCGGAAGAATTTCCTTGAACCACTTCATCACTATTTAGAAATTCTCCCAGATTAAATTCTTCCAGCGATTGTACCTGATTGATCATACAAACATTTCCGTTTTGGGGAATGGATACAATTTCGCTAGCTTTAAAAGTAACTTCCTCCCCTTTTAATTCTAAAGTCATTCTTTTTCCGTAAACATCTACTTTATCGTGGGTTGTGGCAAGTATAGGTCTTCCTAGTATAATCAGGATTTTCTCATCTTCTATGATTTCTAAAATAACAAAATATACTGGAAAAACAAACTTATCAATTTTCACCAAGACATTTTCCATGATTCCCTTAGGGGATTGCATGAACTTGTCGGCCATTTCAATTTCCATTTTGATTGGTTTCAAACTCCCAAATGCGTAATAAAGAATAAGGCATTATGCTAATGTTATCTCCTAAATCTACTAGTATATTGCTAATTTTAAGATTACCAATTAAACATGGGAGAGTAATACTTCATGAGTCTTTCTCATTTGGAGGTAATTCATTTCTTAATATAGCCGAGCACTTAGCATTGAGCCTCACTGATGTAACCTTTTCCAAACTACCCTTCTTGTCAATTAATTCCTACAAACATTGAGTATCGTTAGATTTATTTTTAATTGTATCAACTAAGGGTATATTAATGGGAAGAGTTCCCAAACTATCAAGCAGAAGTTGTTCCTTCATAAGTCTCCTCTTGACTTTTTCGGGAAAGGTTGTCGGTTCTTTTGATGCCTTATCAATTGACTATACCATATGCTTCTTGACATTTATTGACAGATGTAATTTTTGCTTCATGCAGTCCCAAATTTCCTTTATTCCATCCATCTTTAAGACTTTCACATTAATAAAGGGACTGAGTCTTATAATATAATAGATAGATTTTAAAAGTTCTTCATAGTGCCCAACATCTAGTTTTTTTAACATTAAAGGTTTTTTTTTTTTTTTTTTTTCTTTTTTTTTTTTTTTTTTTTTTTTTTTTTAACAACAAACACAACTCAGTCGATGGTAAGATCGTGTCCTCATTTTCTCTCTTGGAAGATGAGTTTGGTAAGATGACCCTGTAGAGGCTCGACACGTCTTGAGTGCTAAGACTCGTCTTCTTGCCTCTATTACGTTTGGTCTAATATGAAGTGAGGTATGAGTAACCAAACCTAACACATAATAATTTTTTTGGTTCACATGCTAAAATCACATTATTTGTTACGAGTAGTTTTTACACACGCTTTTTACCGCACAAGTGGCAATGGGTTGTGGTCCACTGGGCATGTCTTATTCAGTTAAGCGTGCCTAGTGGAGAGTAGTACCGGTTTGGGTGACCAAACCGGGAAGTCCTCCCTTGTGGACCACTGCCCTGTCGGTACGATTTCAAAGTCCTTCAATGAAGGTTTCAACCCACAAGGGTTCGAATCTGAAGAAGGCAGAGTTTACTTCAATTTAAGTGTCGTGCCTTCGGGCGGCTTAAATTAAAGGTTTTCTCCCCATCGGATTTCAAATTGGACTTGAATTTCCCCAATAAAAGTCAATTTTCAAAAAAAGTGATAGCACAAAAATTTAAAATGACACACATGACCCATGTCAGGAACCAAAACACGTGCACACATAAAAATATCTACGAACACACCAAAAAAAATATCTTCCTCAACCATAGTAACCATCTAACACAACCACAGTAAAAAAGAAAATGCCCTAATCAACAGGAGCACACTACGCATTCGGAACCTTAACAAACCCTACCTTCATTTCTATATAAACACCCCTTCATCACGCATTCTCTTCACACCATCTTCTCTCTATCTAACAAATTTTATATTATAAAAAGAAAATGGCAGCAGCTGATGTTGAGTATAGGTGTTTCGTTGGAGGTCTAGCATGGGCAACATCTGACAGGTCACTTGAAGAAGCTTTCTCTCAATATGGAGAGATTATTGATTCTAAGGTTTTTGTGTCATCTTTGGATCGTTGATGCATCATTCTCTTGTTACTCTTGTTACTATTGTTACTGTTACTTTTTTACTCATTATCTAACACGGTATGTTCATCCTTTTTAAGGTGACTATCGATTATTTTTTATTTGTTTTTTATATATGTGAGGATCTCATTACAAAATGTGTTAATCTAAATATTGTTTTTTTGTTGTTGTTGTTGTAGATTATCAATGACCGTGAGACAGGAAGATCACGAGGCTTCGGGTTCGTGACATTCAAAGAAGAGTCATCACTACGTGACGCCATCGAAGGAATGAATGGCCAAAGCCTTGACGGACGCAACATTACTGTTAACGAGGCTCAGTCAAGGAGCGGCGGTGGCGGTGGTGGTGGTGGAGGTCGTCGTGAAGGCGGTGGTGGTGGATATGGTGGTGGTGGTGGTTATGGTGGTGGTGGTCGCCGTGAAGGCGGTGGCGGATATGGTGGTGGAAGGAGGGAAGGTGGTTACGGTGGTGGTGGTGGTGGTGGAAACTGGAGGGATTAGATTAATACCTTTGGTTAATGTGTTTTAGGGGTATGGTTGTTATTTGTCAGTTGTCGTGTTCTTTATTTTTGATCTGTATGGTGTGGTTCCATTATAATTGATCGATCTTTGCAATATATTTGATGTCACAAATAATCTTGTGAAGTTTTCTTAGGAATGGTCACATGGGTTGATTCAGTATCTCTTCCAACCAAGGTAAAACCTATCTTTGATGCAGTGGTTCTTATCACCAATTGGGCTATTTGGTGATTCAGAAATAGTCGAATGTATGGATCTATGATCCTATTTTGGCATGTAACAGCATCTTGTAAATTTCCCCTTCTTGAGCTTCTTGCTTTGAGTTTTTTTAATAAAATCTTGCTGTTCAAAAAAAATAATAATAATAAAAAAAATAAAAAATAAAAAATGATGGTGATCAAACAATGCCAGTCATTGCAGGATAGATCATCGAATCTATTGAACTTGATGGCTCTAACGTCTAAATGCTCATTGCATACAAAAATGTTCGACAAGACTTCGCCTACCGTCCTCGTGCCACTGGAACCGTTATTTCGAATCTAGATCGAGTGCCGGTAGAATGGTGTTCCGGTGTCAGCGAACATTGATCTTTCTGTAAATAGTATTAAGCCTATAAGGAGGAAAAAACTATAAAATCTCTACGGGTCATAAAAAGTAAATATGTAGCATGAAATGATATGAGATTATATAATTTCTATAAGCAGAAAAACCAACTTTTAGAAAAGGAAGAATGTCATAAACCAAGGATAGAAGAAAACTTTATTAATGTAATAATGTAAAAATATCAAAAAGACCGGTTGTAATGGGCGTGAGAGGAAAGGTGAGGCCTCAACTCACGCGCCAACAATATAACCCCATCACCGTTTCATCTCACGCGTCAACACCATCGTCACACTACAACAAATTTGTCATTTTTACACGCTTTTTTCTTCGCACTTTATAAAGTGTGAACTTTTTCTTAAAGGTATTCACACTTAAGAGTGTGAATAATTGTTTCAAAATCTTCACACTTAAAAAATGTGAAGAATTTCAATCTCACACTTAAAAGTGTGAAAAATTATTTTAAAATCAAAATCATCACACTTAAAAGTGTGAAGAATTGTTTTAAAACCCTCACACTTAAAAGTGTGAAAATATTTATAAACCTTCACACATAAAAGTGTGACAATATTTGCTACACCCAATTGGTTCACACACATGCTAGTGTGAACTTTTTAATTCTTCACACTCTAAAGTGTGGCGCCATACTCTAATAAGTGTGAGCATGTTACTATTTTGTTGTAGTGTCACTTCACCTTCGGAAAAAAAATCATTTTTTTTTTAAAGTACATGTGAGGTATTTAGTAGTATATATTTATATAAAGTGAGATATTTGAATAAAATTACGACCTTACTTGAACAGGATCTTTTCTATAGGCTCGTACCTTTGTATTCTTGATTCCTCAAGAGACAGAAACCCATGGTTGATGCATCAAGGCCATGTAACCACTAGGTGACCACTACAAGTTAAAGATTAGAGAAACTGAGAGGAGAGAGAAAACTGGGGTGACGCTGCCATTTAAAATTAAGTGGTAGTCACCGTTACTTTTAACCTAATACATATAAAGCAACAATGTTGCCACTTACTTTCAACCTAATACATATAAAGCAACAATGTTCCCACATAAAACTACAATTACTTTCAACTTAATACATATAAAGCAACAATGTTCCCACTTAAAACTTGAACAAAAATGAATGACAACATTCCACAATTTTTTTTAAGTGTGGTTTCTAAAAAAGATTATTTTTGTATTTAATCTTAATATTAATAATTTATAAAATTTCATCCACAAACTATATTACGGAGTATATAAGATAACATATTATAACTTATTCATATTTTAGTGTTGCTTCATAGTTGATTGTTCATAGCCGATGAAAATAATATCCACAATATCGCAACTATTACTGTTTTTCATTATAAAATCTCGTTCATATACACGGGTACTCGTGTAGTATCATAGTATTAGTGTTTGTATCAAGGTTTTCAAGATCAAGATCCTACTCATGATAATTTTCGTTGTTGCAAGATCAAAATCCTAAGATCGGATCATGATCTTACAATCCTATGATAATGTCATTTTTAATAGTCTTTGTAAGATTATTCAAATCTACACGTTATTATATATCATAAACACACAATTATATGAATGTTTCATGGAAATATTATCCTAGAAATGTTTTAAAATATTCACATGTTTTTTAAAATTATATTAAAACATAATCCATAACTTTATAGCATTTTTTTGTTTGTGGTTCGAGAAAAGTAAGATCGACATACTGTTATTATAGATGGCTAGCCTAAAAAGATGAGATTTTAGTATTAAATTTGAGTTTTTTTGTTCAAAAGTGCCCTCTACCCAAAAGTCAAATTGCCCCCAGTCACATACTAAAACCCAACGTTCAACACGCTAAAACCTTATAAATCCTTTATCTCTAAGTAACAATACTCGGTTTATCATTACGATCATAATTTTTTCTTCTGCATTTTGTTGCTATTTTCCAGGTTCCGCCACTGATAGGATCGGATTACATTTTAAGATCTTATGGTCAAGATTGGGATCATTTAAGATCTTAAGCTTTCTTAGGTCATACGTAAGATCCGAATTGTTTTTGTTTTATAATATCATAAAATTGTAAAATTATCATATTAAAATCGGGATCTTAACAACTATGATTTGCATTATTTTCAACCTTCTTCTTTTTATATATATGGCCATCATTGGTTAAAGCCAATGGTTCTCTTTCATTTCATAATAATAATAATAAAAGTAAAAAATATATAATAATAATAATAATAATAATAATAATAATAATAATAATAATAATAATAATAATAATAATAATAATAATAATCATAATCAGTGTTGCAAAAATCGGCCGAATCGGCCGATTAATCGGCGATTAATAGGTAATCGGCCCAGGACCTTGGAGAGAATTCCACGGAAATCGGCCGAGTCAAGAAAATCGGCTGATTAATCGGTAAAAAATTGCTAATCGGCCCCGAACCGCCTCAGTACCGATTCACGATTTTTGCAACATTGATAATAATAATAATAATAACAACAACTTGTAATCGTTTAAGTTTCTAATAAAGTGAAGTTATAATAATAATAATAATGTCGTTAGGAATCATCTAACTACTGATTTTGGATCAGTCCAAACACACACACACACACACACACACACACACACACACACACACACACACACACACACACACACACATATATATATATATATATATATATATATATATATATATATATATATATATATATATATCCGACCTTTTGGTTTACTGATCAGTTGTTCTACTTTACTTTAATCTTCATTTCACCTTTAACACACCACACAATGTGATTTATTTTTGTGGTGCCTAATGTTATTTCACCGTACAACATCTTGACTTCTGTTTATAATGGCATAAACAGGGGTGTTCCGTGGTATCATGGGATACCGATTTAATTATGCTTCATAGACTTAATTTTGGTAAAAAGCTCTGATTTTTTCTCACTGCACCTAGTTTAAATTTGTGTTTATAGTTGAAGGAATCACTATCCATATATTCAGGTGGTCGGGGAAGCTCGGAATATGAATTAGACATAGTTAATTGTAGAGAGAAGGTAGAGAGATAAAAAGGAAAGATGTGTGTTTATTAGAGAGAAACAAACACACACTTATTGTGGTGATAAAAAGCAAAGGTTGATATGTTGTTGTATGTAGGTAATATTTATTATCAAGTTTTACTATTTATTGTGGTTATAAGCAAGTGTATGATGATTTTTGTTCAGAAGAGAAGGTTTATTTCATGATTTTACTTCATATTTAATAAGTTATTTGGTTATTTGATATTGACAATTAAATATTTCGTATCAACATTCATATAATTGTATCCAATAATTTTTGTAGCCCATATCCTAAGACGGAATTAGGGTTCATGTCACGTTCAAATTTTGAAATGATATGTATAATACAAATTTAGAACTTATCACATACCATAATTAGAATATAAAAAATATATCGACAAAGAACTTATCACGTAATATAATTTAAATATAGAAAATATATCGATGAAGATAATTATGGTTTTTAAAACATTCTACAACACGCATCTTATATTTGGAAATGATTCTGATGAGCGAATTTCTTTATCTGAAAAGGATAAATCATATCAAATAATATATAAGAAACACATATACTACTTTAAATACAATATAAGAAACACATATTTTAGTTATTTACTTATTTGATATTGACAAATAAATGTTTTATATCAACATTAATATATTTGTATCCAATAGTTTTTGTAGCCCATATCCTAAGACGGAATTATGGTTCATGTCACGTTCAAATTTTGAAATGATATGTATAATATAAATTTAGAACTTATCACATAAAATAATTTAAATATAAAAAATATATCGACAAAGAACTTATCACGTAATATAATTTAAATATATAAAAGATATCGACGAAGATAATTATGGTTTTTAAAACATTCTACAACACGCATCTTATATTTGGAAATGATTCTGATGGGCGAATTTCTTTATCTGAAAAGGATAAATCATATCAAATACTATATAAGAAACACATATACTACTTTAAATATAATATAAGAAACACATATTTTAGTTATTTGGTTATTTGACATTGACAATTAAATGTTTCATATCAACATTAATATATTTGTATCCAATAATTTTTGTAAATCATATCCTAAGACATAATTATTATTCATGTGACATTCAAATTTTGAAATGATATGTACAATATAAATTTAGAACTTATCACATAAAATAATTTAAATGCAAAAACTATATCGACAATGAACTTATCACGTAATATAATTTAAATATAGAAAAGATATTGACAAAGATAATTATGGTTTTTAAAACATTCTACAACACGAATCTTATATTTGGAAATGATTCTGATGGGCGAATTTCTTTATCTGAAAAGGATAAATCATATCAAATATACTACTTTAAATACAATATAAGAAACACATATAATACTATATAAAAAACATATATAATTCTGTTACGCAAACCAAAATATAATTAAAAAAATATAAAACTTAAATAACATTGTATGATTATGTTTGTTTAGAAGATATTCATCAACAAATTTATTTAATAATTTTATTTTCATATTTTAATAAGTTATAGGGTGAGCATGGGGCGGTTTATGGTAAAACCAAACACCGAACCGTATATTCAGTTTTTAAAAACTACAAACCATTTGGTTTCGGATTTTTCGGTTTGAGTTTTTCGGTTTTTGAAATTGAATCGGTTCGATTTTTTTTCCGGTTTTTTCTAACTTGAAAACAAGCAAGTTTTAATCTTATATAAAGTTTATGATTTCAAGCAAAAATATTTAAACAAATATCAATAATAGCATAATATCCAACAATCTAAAGCTTTGAAAAAATGTACGAAACAACTAAACAACCTAACATGAATTTAAAATATAAAATGCATATCCTTGTAGCTTTGCACTTTTCATTCGCAAAAACATTCAAAGAATACTATTGTTCGAAAACAAATATATAATATCTATAAATATAAATTTGAATGTATAGATAATAAATAACACCATTGCTCTTTTTCAATAGATAAAGTTGTATACTCAAATCTTTGAAATTAAATATCAAATATTTTATATAGATAAAATTATAGAGAACATATATAAAGGTGGGGCGGGGCGCTTTTTTCGGTTCGGTTTTCCTTATGAAACCAAAAACCGCCTCAAATATTCGGTTTTTACAAAATTCAAAACCACCACCATTGGTTTGTCAAATGAGGCGGTTTTTTTCGGTTCGGCTTTTTCGGATTTTTCGGTTTCGATTCGTTTTTTCGGTTTTTGTGCTCACCCCTATATGATATTGACAATTAAATATTTCATATCAACATCAATGTATTTGTATTCAATAATTTTTGTAGCCCATATCCTAAGACAGAATTATGAAAATCATATCAAATACTATATAAGAAACACATATACTTCTTTAAATACAATATAAGAAACACATATAATACTATATAAGAAACACATATAATTCTGATACACAAACCAAAATATAATTAAAAAAATATAAAACTTAAATAAGTATGATGAAGTTTGTTCAAAAGATATTTATCAACAAATTAATTTATTGATTTTATTTTCATATTTTAATATGTTATTTGATATTAACAATTAAATGCTTCGTATCAACATTAGTATATTTATATTTAATAATTTTTGTAACCCATATCCTAAGATGGAATTATGGTTCATGGCACATTCAAATCTTGAAATGATATATACAATACAAATTTAGAACTTATCACGTAACATAATTTAAATATAAAAAATATATGGACAATGAACTTATCGCATAATATAATTTAAATATAGAAAAGAAATCGACAAAGATAATTATGGTTTTTAAAACATTTTATAACATGCATCTTATATTTGGAAATGATTTTGATGGGCGAATTTCTTTATCTGAAAAGGATAAATCATATCAAATACTATATAAGAAACACATATACTTCTTTAAATACAATATAAGAAACACATATAATTCTAATACGTAAACCATAATATAATTAAAAAAATATAAAACTTAAATAACATTGTATGATAATGTTTGCTCAGAAGATATTTATCAACGGATTTATTTAATGATTTTATTTTTAAGTTTTAATAATTTATTTGGTTATTTAATATTGACAATTAAATGTTGCATATCAACATTAATATATTTGTATTCAATAATTTTTGTAGCCCATATCCTAAGACGGAATTATGGTTCATGTCATATTCAAATTTTGAAATGATATATACAATACAAGTTTAGAACGTATCACGTAACATAATTTAAATATAAAAAAATATATCGACAAAGAAAACTTATCACGTAATATAATTTAAATATAGGAAAGATATCGACGAAGATAATTATGGTTTTTAAAACATTGTACAACATGCATCTTATATTTGAAAATGATTCTGATGGGCGAATTTCTTTTTCTATATACGAAACACATATACAAATCATATCAAATACTATATACGAAACACATATACTTCTTTAAATACAAATAAGAAACACATATAATACTATATAAGAAACACATATAATTCTGATACGCAAACCAAAATATAATGCAACTGTTTCTGATGAAAGGTATATATATATATATTTTTATTTATATGGGTATACTGAGTTAAATTTATATTAACATGTTTCTTATAGAAAATGTGAGAAATTCATGTTGTTTAATAAATAATGATTATCTAAAAAATGTTGCGGATGGAATATTATAACTGATGGTAAACATTAGTTTATGTTTAAAAAGATTTATACTTATGTCTAAACTACACTACCCAAATTCAATGCACAAGCCCCGCGTCTACGTGGGGATCTAAAACTAGTACTATAAGAGGGGATTTCAAAATCCGTGCCGGTATAAAAAAGTAATTTTAGAATTAAATATTGGGTTGTACAATAGGGCCACGACCAATACTATACTATATACTAAATATCATTTTTAAACGGGGTCCAACGCAATGTTGTTAAGGGATACTTATTGACTTAAAATGTTTTGCTATTGGTTAGCAAAGTTTGGTTAAGTGTTAATGGCACATATGGCATAATGTGGTTGGTCATTTATGCCAATGACTTAAGCTGTTAAAGCCCCTTAGGAACAGTGCCATGCCTTAGCAACAGTAGAATCCCTTATGAACAGTTCACTCCGTTTGACAATTAATGAATACACTTCCATTTGTACTTCAGCCAATGCTTGGAGTCGGTTTAAGAGTAACACATGTTACTGTCTACTGCACAAGTTAATTAATGCAGATTGTACTACATTTACTGTAACATATTTTACAAACGGGTTGTGTTAACCCAACCCTCTCTATGATGTCACATCATAGGGCTTTAGTCAAACCGTACAACTCCGGATGCACACTGTACAAGCTAACGATGCACCCAATCATTGCAAACCCTCCCTATGGGAGGGTGTGGATAACTTAAGCCTTTACAAATACATTTCCTGTAACATATCTTACTTTCTATTCCCTTTTTCCCCAATTTCTGAAACATACAAAAGTACTACGACTAACAGCAACAAAAAAAAAATAGAAAACAAATGGACCTATAGTCCAACACCCATAAAAAAAACTTTAGACCCAAACTCTAAAGGCCCAAAGAAAATACTGATAGCCCAACACCATACATTAATTTACAAATTACACAATTCCTAGAAGAAAATTTTGATGAAAAAAATAATAACAACAAATATATACTAAAAAAAATTTTCTATATAATTTTTTTTATACAATGTGTTATAATTTTGTACCTTTATTAAAAACAAAATTATATACAAACAAAATTAATAACAACAAATAGAAATAAAAAAATTCCAACAACATAATAAAAACAACCAACAATTAAAATTTATTCAAACTCAAACATATACATTAACCAACGGAACAAAAATATCGTGCCTCAAACACTTATATAACAAAATTAATATCTACCAAAACATTCCCGCAGCAACGCGCGGGTTCACATGCTCGTTTACTACTATTAATAAACAATTGTAATGAACATTCACTTTCTAATAATATTAGTATAAGAATAAGAAAACTTATAAAACACACCGTAAACTTTTTAATATTTATAACTTTTTTATATAACAAAGTTTATTTGCCAAATATCTAATAGATATGTAGCTGTCTCTCGGTAACGAACAAAACAAGCCCAATATTGATATAATTTTAACGTATATACGGTTTTATAAAAAATGTTGAAATTTAATAAAAGAACTTTCAAAATGCACCCCTGTCGCAACACACTGATACCCAACACAACATTCATTCCAAAAAGGACGCCCTACGGCAACTACAAATATAGCTTGACTCAACATTTATTCTAAACAAATACAACACGTGTCGTTAAAAAATATACCACGATTTCACAACAAGAAGCCCCACCCATGTTTGTCAGTAAATGATTATCGCAAAAAAATTCTAAAAAATTCCCGTGCAAGGCGGCTGAAGCCTTCCCACTTGTTAATTGTTAATTTAAAGATGGAGGGAGTAATATACTATAGATGCTTTTTAAGATGTTGACATTGTGTGCGCATAAAAAAGAATCCCATGCAGTCTTGTTGTTGACTCAAGCATGAAAATATCTCAACATGAAACTAAACCATGGTTAGATTTACATATGACTTTATGACATCAACTAACCATAGTCACTTCTAGCTAGTTCACTTATATAATCACATGGCGTGATCTCCTAGGGTGTCATCCTCCTTTCCTTTTCTATCTTATCTCAAATAATGGCGTCTGCTGACGTGGAGTATCGGTGTTTTGTCGGTGGTCTTGCATGGGCCACCACTGATCAAGCTCTTGAAGAAGCTTTTTCGAAATATGGGGAGGTTTTGGAATCCAAGGTTTGGTTTTATTATACTTGTGTTACTTACTTTTATTTCCTTACATGGTATGTTTCTTATTGTTTATGCATGGGACTAAATATATAGATTTTGGCATTTTGCCTAGTTTGAGTATGTATGAGATTTCAAATCTCTTGAATCTTTGTGACTAAAGTTGGTTAGATAAAAATACTAATATATTGATTATAGAGTTTAGGGGGTGTGTTGATTTGTTTATTTTTATGGGTTTATTAGCTTATTGAGATTTGAAAAAGCAGATTTCTTTGATAGGTTGAGCTGTAGGTTATCACATGTGTTTGTTTAAGCTTATTTTTGAGATTACTAATTTTGGCTTATGTTTAACATCCTGATTTCTGTTATGCTTGTTATGAAATTTATTACTTGTATAACCCTATTATATCACAAACACCCTAAGTGTTCTTTGTTTAAGCTTAATTTTGTGGCTTACAGGTTTATTGAACTTCTGAAAAACTAATAAGCTAATTTTTTGAACTTATGAACAAAAGCTCAAGTTGATAAGCTCATAAGCCCCAAAATTTGAGCTTATTAGACTTATTGAAACCTATAAGCCAGAAAAATAAGCTCAACCAGACACCCCCAACTTGAATCTAAAATCTCATGATTTGGTCCTATAATAATTAAGGGCAAATGACAAAAAAATCATCAAACTTGACACTTTTTGTGATTTTGTGTAGCCTAACTATTTTTTTTTCTTATTGTGTTTACTGAACTTTTGAATTTCGATCATTGTGTGTATTTTGTGACCATTTTACCCTTAATTTTTACGAATTTCGAAGGGTAAAATGGTCATTTTACATGGCAGAATAGTCACAAAATACCCACAATAATCGAAATTTGAAATTTGAGTACACACAATAAGAGAAAAAATAGTTGGCTACACACAATCACAAAAAGTGTTAAGTTCGATGCATTTTTTTGTCATTTGCCCAATAATTAATAAGCTAATCAAAACACTTTAAGCTCATAAGCCGAAAAAAAACTGAGCTTACCATCATCAAATAATAATTTTCCAAAAACACACAATATAAATTAATCCAAATGTCTGTGTATTCTTTGTGCTTTTGCGGAAATTATGTTTTTGGATCGAATATTTGGGTTAAATTTGTTCTTATGAATGTGTGGACAGATTATTAATGATAGAGAGACTGGTAGATCCAGAGGATTTGGATTTGTGACATTTAAGGAAGAACAAGCGATGAGAGACGCTATTGAAGCGATGAACGGTCAGAGTCTCGACGGGCGAAATATCACTGTCAATGAGGCGCAGTCACGTGGAAGTGGTGGCGGTGGTGGAAGACGTGATGGTGGTGGTGGTGGCTATGGAGGAGGTGGTGGTTATGGGAGACGTGATGGTGGTGGTGGCGGTTATGGAGGCGGTGGTGGTGGTTACGGAGGTGGCGGTGGTGGTTATGGCGGTGGTCGTGACCGTGGATATGGAGGGGGCGGCGGCAGTTACTCAAGGGGAGGTGGTGATTCAGACGGTAATTGGAGAAATTAAGAAAGTTGCGGTTTGGTGTTTGTATGATTAGTTAAAGGTAATGGCGTCATTTTCTGGTCTGCGTAACTTGTGGTACTGGTTCTAGTCTTGTTTTTGACCGAGTGGTTATGTTTCGTTATTGTATGAGAAAATTTGTGTTCGAATATGAAATCGATCTTTTCATTTCTTTCCTTATTGTTGGTAATCTAATGGATTAAGCGAGCAAAGTAAAAACAGGCGTATAGCTATGAATCGTGTGTGCAGTGTGTTATCCAGATTGTTTAATTAGCATTCAGTCATTCACAATGAACCTTGAGCAGCCGTAGTAGATATAGATTGATCATATTAGAGTTATGGGTATAGATACATGGTGCACTCTGCCCAGGCTCAGGAAGAGAAAATTTCTAAATGATGCCAAAAAGTTGAGGTTTTTTTTAAATGAAGCAAAAAATAAGTGGTTTTCTCAAAAGAGTCACGTGCGAATGTGCGATTTCACTGAATGTGCGACAAGTGTTCACTTTTTTAATAATAAAGTACATTGTTAGGTGAGTGTGTTCCTATATATTCTTTTTTTGTCTTATTACAAGGGTATTAAAAAGACCAAAATACTCATCCTTTTTAATGTGCGACATGATCATGTGTGAATGTGTGACATGTTCATGTGCGAATGTGCGATATAATCATGATCATCAGCAACTCCGGTGACAACCATATATTCCGGCGACACCTATTTATTCCGGCCAAATTGCTCTCTAAAAGAACTTTAAATTCAGACACTTTAATATACTCAAATACAAACTAGCAAGATTCTCTATATATATTACAATGACTTTAAATTACAGTGACCATTAAATCAAATCTTGAGAAAGACAAAATACAGGTTTTATTCATCTCATAATTTCATACAAAACCCACTTCTATTAACCTCTAATATCATCTCAACAATATATACTCATCATCCCACATATCAAACACTAAGATTCAATCTTGTTAACAAACCCACAAAAAATATAGACATTAACAAGTAAAACCAAATGGGTATATCGGAGAAGGTTTTGATAGACCTATTCAAAACTCTAAATAGATCTATTCAAAACTCTAGATCTACTCACCACCTATAATAGATCTATATATTATACAATTTTTTTTTTTATAGATCTACACTATTATTTAGAGTTTTGAATATTTCTTTGGAAGTTTTGAAGATGATTTTGACCACATATTTATGTAGATCAAATACGATCAACACCTTCAAATACGATCAGCACCTTCAAATATTTATTTGGAACTATGTTTGGAAGTTTTGTCATTTAAGCAAAAATATTCCATCATATATGTGGTCAAAATCACCTTGCGCTAAATAAATATTTTTTTGGTGGCTGGCTCGCCGGAATTTTTGGTGGCCAGGCGGTGGTGAATGAGGGAGAGGAGATGATAAAAGAGATAAGGATAAGGAGTCAATTATTGGGTTTTATTTATATTTAAGATAAGGGTATATTTGTCATTTAAACAAAAATTCAAAGTAAAAGTCCCACCTACACAATGTACTTTAATATTAAATAAGTGGACACGTGTCATACATTGGATGGAGTCGCGCATTCGCACATTCGCGCATAACTCTTTTGGGAAACCCACTTATTTTTCGCTTCATTTGGAAAAAACCTCAACTTTTTGGCATCATTTAGGAATTTTCTCGCTCAGGAATGTATCGTCTGTTTGGGTAGTTAAGCCCAGCTTGTCCAACGATAGAGCTTGCGGTTGGAGGAAGCAAACTTAAATTCAAGTAAAATACTAATGAATCATAGGATCGCTATTGTTACAAGCTGAATGCAAAAATGATGCATGACAGTATAAAATGTGGACACTTACCTTTCAGCGAATGAGTAAACGTTTAACTTGTTGAAGATGAAATAGCCTACATTCAATACTTCAGAGGTTAACCATCTAAATTTTGGCTGTTACGCTAGAGCTTGAATGAGAGATGCTGGTGACCACACCAGGCCCTCCTTCCACTAAACATTAGAATCAATTTTTTTGCTTCTTTACCATGTTTGGTTCGACATGTGATTCTAGACTTGTGAATTGTGTTGACAAGACGCGAGGGGGTAATCCCTTGATCCACACCTGAAACGATATAACAAGTAGTATTTGGACTGTGTGAAATTGATACAGATCGGTATGATCATAAGAGAATTTTGTGATTAGGCCGTCAATGTGCAACACAAACGAGGGTATCAACTCAAACTACCTAAGAAACCTTCATGTATGCTACTAACAGGAAAATCAAACACATGCCTTTCGCTCCCTCAAATATCTGTGACAGGTTCCTGTTCTTCAATAGGACTGCGAAGTTGTTAATTGGCCCAATCCACTAATCAGTACTAAAAATACAGTTTCCAAAATGCAGACAATTACAAGATTTTCCGATGCTACTTCTTAAACCGAAAATGCAGTTTCCAAAGCAAATTCTTGTATTAGTAAGATCTGCTACTCATTTTACATTCATTTTAAGACCTCCAGATACTCGCTGCAACTGCAAAAGGTCTAGCTATCTGATTCGATATCTGTACCATGCAACATACACTAAAAATTCGTTTATATGTTCAGATATCTAGGTTTATGCTTACATAAACTAGTATAATACGAGCTTTGTCAATAATAATAACGACAATAGAAATGTATAGTGTAGCATCATTTTTATTGATGTGTCAATGTCATGAATGTATGCCGTAGAGGATAAATCTTACAGAACTGGAAAGGTTAAATCCAACACAACTATTGTTCCTCTGTTAACAAAGTGCAGTAAAGGAGGAAAAGCATTTGATTCCACATTGAATATTTCACATGAAATATTTCGGATTGTACATAGAATCTCTCAAATTTTTGCTAGCAAACTGCGTACATATGGATGTGCTAAGATGACAGTTTTTTAATTCCAACCAATGCTACACAAAATTTTGTTGAAGCCGGATATACAACCTAAATATGTTCATGTATAAATTTAACCTAAATTAAAGTCTCTAATTTCTAGGTGGAGTAACCTCATGTGCGTTATCAACTTTGATGGAAATTCTTAAGTCTTAACAGAAGTCTGATATTAAAAAAAATAATAATAAAAAAAATAAAAATAAAAAAATAAAAATTCAGACTTGCAGTACAAAAGGCGTGTGGCTTCTAAGTTCCAACGTTGCAAAATTGGGACTAGAATAATTGTAAAGATCATTTACGAAAATGCCGACCTGACATGTTTCGCTATATTAGGGGTGTAATATTCGGTTTTCTTTTAATGACAATTCAATGGTAGATTTGATTCTTCACTGGACCAGTTCCAATAAAGTCGTGGATTCTTAAAACTATTTGCTTATCTAAAACTAGTAGATATTCCCACTTGCCCATATAGGTAAATAAGGCTGAGCAAAACCGCCCGCATCCCGATTCCCGGCCCGATCCCGACAAACCCGCCGGCCGATTACGATCCCGACTAGTAAACGGGTCGGGAGTCGGTTTGCATTTCCGGAGAACTCGGGTCGGGACGGGACGGGTCGGGACGAGGCAAAAACCGAGAAAAAACAAGCCAATCCCGACCGATACCGACTAACCGATACCGACCGATACCGATACCGACTAACCGAACACTATCGGGTCGGGAGTCGGTTTAGAATTCCGGCCACAATCGGGATCGGGCTTCGTCAGGCCGGGTCGGGACGGGTCGGGTTCCAGCCCGATGCTCACCCCTATAGGTAAATACCGTATTATTGTTTAAAGCACATTTTTAGACATTTCTAACCCACTCATGAAATAGACCTTAAGCACAACAGCCATGAAGTGGTGAGGGTAGATTTGCGAACTTGCTTCTGTTGCCCAATAGGCTGATGACGATTCCGCATATTGGTATTTT
>JARVZY010006442.1:0-26382 GCA_030686995.1 Artemisia argyi
CTAATTAAAATTTATAAAAACTCAATAACTTCCACAAGTGAAGTGTATACATTATAGATTATACAATAAAGTGTATAAGTTATACAATAAGAACGTTGTGTCCGCAATATAGTGTAATGGTACTATAAACTTTCAAATACATTGTAATGATGCGTACGTTGTTAAATATTGTAATGGTACTATAAACTGTCAAATATTCTAGTGGTACTATAAACGTCATATTGACCTTTCAAAATCATTTTGATTGACTGAAATTTGAATATGGTCAATTACTTTGAAACAAAGCAAATTCGAAAGGTAGATATAATTAGGAACATAGACATTATCCGTGATTTACTAGTTATGTCCTTTATTGGATGTAAGAAGTGAGGTCAAGAAGAGGCACGGTCTTAGTAACATACCAAATATAAATTGATCAAGACTTGCATTGGGCAAGAACTCGTAAATGAGAAGTCGTTCGCTTCCTTCAATGCTGAAACCCAGAAGCCTAACCAAATTGCGGTGTGCAGCAAGCAAAACCTCATTCTTGAATTCCATGTCACCTTGCCCAGAATCGTTCGCTAGCCTCTTTACTGCTATCTCTTGTCCATCTTCAAGTTTACCCTAAATACCATATTATAACACATATCAATATCCAACTTACATCAATGTTCTCATTTTTGGCACATACAGCAAGATCGATTTTTGTATGCCTTGTAAACCACTCCAAACCCACCTTGTCCCAGCTTATTGTCTTCAGCGAAGTCATTTGTTGCAGCTTTTACTAAACTAAAGCTATATTGCAAAGATTCAACTGTTCCAATATCCATAGTTTCGGCTGGTAGATAAAGAGAGGTTTAAAAGTTAATTTTACAAGCCAACTATTGTCTCTACACCATAACACGCAACTCAACCAAGTGGTCTGTTATTTTGTTGGAAACAGTTAAACAAGTAATATAAATAAATATAAAAAGTACAAAGATGCTAGCTGGTAAAATACACCGATACTAAAATGATACTTTCAATTAACCGAACCTAAAAGCTATCACGAGCCTAAAATGTCACTACAAAATTTTTGACATATACTTACTAAAACTTTTCCTCACTAAAATTTTTAAAAATCACCAAAAAGTAAAACATAAACAAAAAAATATAAAAGTAAAACTTTGGCATATACTCACTAAAACTTTTTCCTACTAAAATTGTTACTATAAGTCACCAAAAATAAAAAATAAACAAAAAAATATAAAAGTTGCCTCCCATCTCCCAAACGTCCCGACCTAAAAAAATATAAAAGTTACTAAATATTGTGTAAGGATAGACTTTTAGTGATGGCTTCAGTAGTGACTGTTTTCTTTTTAGTGGGAGTTGCCAAAATAGCTTTTAGTAACTCTTTTCTTATCTTTTGCTTACTCTTGATTTAGTAAGCAAATGTCATAAATTTTGTAGTGTGTCTAAATGATACTTCAAACATGATTATTATTTGAGCTAAGAATTTGAAACTTACTCTCTGTATTTTCTGCCGGCAGTGTTTGCTGTTGTATTTTCCTTAATCTTATGAAGATACAAATAGAACTGATTGATGCTGTGACACTTACTGTTACAGAAACTGTTGCTATTAACACAGTTCGTGTCTTGCTTGCTTTTTTTCCTGTAAAGAGAAATAAAAAGTTTGCTGAATAGTAATCTAAATTTGATTATTCAAACATTCATTAGAGGAATGTTTGGTATGAAAATGATTAAACATATAGAAGTACGCATAAATCTTCCCTGCACTACAAAGTTAAAGATGTCTTTTCATTAAAAAAAGAACAGGTCGTTTTGGAGGTTTTTAGTTTTTTGGTATCGTGCTATAGGTCGATATAAATTGGATATCAAAATTAAACTAACCAAAAAGATAATACGCTCAACCTTAATATATAAGCCCAGTAAAATTAAAAGCAAGATATTAAACCTAGCCTAGATAAGTAATACATTTTAGTTCAGTTTCAGTCTCATTCATCAAACGTGCAAACCATAATCTCCACAGGAATCTGTTAGTAATATCATACTTTTTATTTATACTATTAGCATTTTTAATCTTTTATGTATACATACCTAATTTCGATCCGCCACTGGCTTCAAAGTCATAGGTATATTCACAAGGATCTAGATCCGGTGAGAAATATTTTAACATGAGCATGCTAAGCGTCCATTCGTAGGTGTAAACAGCATGAGAAACCTTAATCAAAACGTTTAGTTTATTTTCTTCAAATTTTTATAAGTGTCACTACAACAAATTTGTCATTTTTACACGCTTTTTTCTTCACACTTTATAAAGTGTGAACTTTTTCTTAAAGGTATTCACACTTAAGAGTGTGAATAATTGTTTCAAAATCTTCACACTTAAAAAGTGTGAAGAATTTCAATCTCACACTTAAAAGTGTGAAGAATTATTTTAAAATCAAAAGCATCACACTTAAAAGTGTGAAAAATTATTTCAAAATCAAAATCATCACACTAAAAAGTGTGAAGAATTATTTTAAAACCCTCACACTTAAAAGTGTGAAAATATTTATAAACCTTCACACATAAAAGTGTGACAATATTTGCTACACCCAATTGGTTCACACACATGATAGTGTGAACTTTTTAATTCTTCACACTTTAAAGTATGGCGCCATTCTCTAATAAGTGTGAGCATGTTACTATTTTGTTGTAGTGTGTGTAAACTTAATTAAAACGTAACTTGCTTTAACTTTTCTTTTTAGTTGGTTATTTAATGTAAAACTACACATGTTTTGTTTGTTGTTTTACTGTGCACATATGAACAATTAATTTGAAGCAACTTAAAAAAGAAGTATTTACAATTAATTTGACGAAGAAAGAATATAAACATTGGCGGCTTTCTGTTAGTCAAATGGGAACGAATCCTTACTTTGACTAATGTCATTATACTGTACAAGGTGACTGCATAATTTACATTAGGGTTTTTCTAACTTGTGCTTTAAGAGCATAAGTTAAGCACACCAAAAGTACACAAGGATTTACATAAAAGTATACATATAATTGTATTTTTATGTAGGTCCCTGTGTACTTTTTGTATACTTTTAGTTTGCTTAACTTGTACATAAGTTAGAAAAACCCTCTATAGTCTTAATGTTTTGGTTTTAGAAGATTATTGTAACTGATTGCAAAGAATGTTAGCGGATACAAAGCAGATCAACATTAATAACTAATGACTACATAACTAAAAATTTACTTGCATCTCGTGCATAGCAGTATATGAGTGTGAGGTGAAAAATATAGGGGCCTCAAAATCTATATTTCTTTGTATATTTGGGGCCTCAAAATTCCCATGATCAAAATGTTAACGCTATACTGTATTAAATTATGTTATAAATATTTCTTAAACTCTACTTGAGAGTGACGATGAGTGCAGAAAATTCAGAGCTAGATCGTTATAAGATAACTTTGATCGTCATGTTTAATTATCGCATAAGTTATTGCACGGGACCTCTCTGCTAGCTTAGCTACGGCACTGTTCTCATGTAATTATAACTTGTATGATTGTATGAAACTTAGTTAATATCTTATCTTGCCTGATGATGGTGATAAACCAGTTGTTGGCGGGATAGCAAGAGTATTCTCGCTATAAAACAGTCGCTCCTCATACCGAAAATTGCACATAGGTTGGAGAGTTCTCCCTCCAATATTCCCGTTAAACCGATTCGAAAAATAACTAATTGCAGCTCCCAAGCACTCATTGCACTGCAGCTGAGTTAAATACGGAATACACTGAACTAGGGCATATATATTTGTAAGCCCTGGTCCAGGAGTGTTCCCTGTGGCGAACTTGAGGAGCGAACCACCAATCGATGCTTCAGCTATCAGATTGTTTAACAAAGGTTTCAGAGCCCCATTGAAACAATCAACATCCGAACTATTTTGTGTGTTCACCAAAAACGAATCGACCTTTGTTTGAGTTTTTCCTAATGTTGTCTGGTTTGAGTATTTTAGCATACATGAGTCGTAGTAACCAACTGCTTCCTTTTGGTTAGGACAAACTTGTCTCAACTTAACAACGGAATTATTAAGACAACTAAGACAAGCATCTAGATTCACGTCACCTCGACATAAGGCGACCGAGTGGACTTGATCATCGATGCCTTGGCCCGCAGTACTAGTGTTAAAGAAACCAAAGCCAGAGTTGGTGTTAGGAAGGGTAGAGAGGGTTGTGTTTAGGTTTCTTTGGTACAGGCTGTTTCTAGTATAATTAGCTGCGTTTTCACAGAAATAATAAGTGGAATCATCAGGTTGAGCTAATGTGATTGTATTTACTAAATATAGGAAAATAAACAAGAACACCAACGGCAATCTTCCAGTGAGTATGAGCATGTTTAAGGGCTGCAACGGAAGAATTAATTGGGTGGAAATTAAAGGGTCATAGAGTAATTGTCACGATATATAATTCTATTATGATGGCCACTCGTTTTAAGTTAGAAAATTTGCATTTCTATGACACTTTCTACTTTTCTAGAGAACTACCTGATTTGTCTTTCCTCATGACACTTTCTACCGACGTATATACATTTTCTCATTCCTCTTTCGTCTTGATTTAGTCAAAATTGGTTCTCAAATTTTGACTAAAACTTCCTAAAAGTAGTCCATAAATTTGTTGGTTAGTTTTTCTACATTTCGATATCGATTTCGTTCAATACGGAATTTTCCTGCAAGGACGGTATCACGATTCTCTATCTACCAATAATTAAGATTGAGATTGTTTGCGATTTATATGACAGCATTGCATCTAAGGCTGTAAACGAACCGGATAAACACGAACGGAGCCTTGTTCATGTTTGTTCGTTTAATTTTAATCGGACACGAACACTTAAATGGACGGATTTTCTTGTTCATGTTCGTTTGTTAAGAAAATGAGTTGTTCATGTTCGTTCATCAAACACTAAACGAACATAAACGATCGAAAACATGAATGAACATAGACAAAAAATATAAACTTTATTAAATTATGCACAATATATTATTTTATAAGTGTTGTTTTATTTCAACAAAACAATTTTAAAATTCTACAATTAAAAGATATGATATACGAATATAAATAAATCAATAATGAACATAAATGAACGCATAATCAGACGTTCACAAACATGAATGAACGGACGCGACTTTTGTTCATGTTCGTTCATTTAACTAAACGAATGTAAAATATTGTTCATGTTCGTTCATTTAATAAATAAACCAACATAAACGAACTTTTTACCGAACAGTTCATGAAATGTTCACTGAATGTTCAGTTCGTTTACAGCCCTAATTGCATCCCTCCTATCACGCATTATTGATACGCGTGTCTCTAAGAGCAAGAGGTGTGGTCTCGCCAAGCATCCTCGTCGTCCGACGTGGAGCTCGCCACAGCTCGCCACGACACCCCCTGCTGCTGCTCGTTGCTCGCCAAGGAGGACCTCCTCACCTGCACGGCGAGGCTCAAACTTGTACTATGTGTCAGTGAACATTTATAAAATTGAGTTTTATCCTTTTTTATAAACACAACTATGTAAGGTGGTGATGGAGGTGGGCCGCTTGTGGGGTTTTAAGGTGGTGATGGAGGTGGGCCGCTTGTTGGGTTTTAAGGTGGTGATGGAGGTGTGTCGAGGGGTGATGGAGGTGTGGTTTTAAGGTGGTGTAGCACAGTAGTATTAGTTGTCGTGGAAGAGATCTTTAATATGGTTACACGATTAATGTAATTGATTTAGTCTTATTATTAGATAGAGGTTAGAAGATTAGAATGCCATAAGTATTTTCCTAAAATACTATTGTATAGTTGGCATATTTATATTTCACGTATTTGTAATCAGAGGCATGAAAAGATGAATAGACTACACAACTTAACAAGTAGGAAGAAGAAGAAAAGAAGGAAGAATAAGAAGAAGAAGGAAAGAAAGAAGAAAATATTTAGTGGGTCAAGTTTGGTTTGTTGGTTCAGGAAACAAGAAAAGAATAAAATGAATAAATAAAAAAAATAAAGGTGTAAGTGGTGGGCCCCAAATGAGTAAGTTGATGTTAGTTAGACTATCTTTATCCATGAGATTGCCAACCGATTGGATCGGAAAAAAACAAGAAAAATAAATATATTATATTAAAAGTGAACAAATGAAAGAAAGAGAAAGAGGCGATCCGGTCATTTTGTGATTTCCGAATCTTTGAGCCAACTGTGCCACATGTCACACTCTGAATCTACCAACAAAACCACAACATCATCTGTGTTTGTTCTTTGGTTAATACAGAAAGAAACCAATAACTTCTTGTGTTCATATTTTTTCATACTAAAAGAAAGAAGTAACCAATGAAATGATGGGGTTTTGTGTATAAGATTCAAGTTGAGATGTGAGTGTGGCTGTGGTGATAAGGGGGTGGACGTTTATGTATCGGGAAATGATTTGCACACTCAAGTTTTTGATTGGGACACTCAAACATATGCATTAAACAATTGTACAGTTTATACATTGTGCTTTAACTGGTTGTACCGTGAGTGTCCCAATAAAAAGTTTGAGTGTGCCAATCACTTCCCTTATGTATCTGATGTTGTTAGGGTTTGTGAAAATAAGGGGGCGTGAGTTTTGTGGAGAAGAAAATTAGGGATATATATCAAGTTTAGGTTAAATGCAATTGGGCCAAATGATGATCAATGGTCACATGGGCCAAAAGAATTGTTGTTACTTTTGTAATATCCAAATTTTTGCATTTATGCATATAAAATTTATTCAAGTATTTGGACTAAATTTTGGTTAATGGTATTTACAAAAGAGGATATTTATTGAAACTGTAACTAATTTAAATATAAAAAAATTAACATTATATATTAGTTTGGGTTGTCGATAAATGGTAAAAAAATAAAGATTAGTTGTATGTATAGATTGTATATGTGGATGAGTGAGAAAATAATATTTTAATGAAAAATTGGATTGTATGAGGTTGTGAATAAAGATAATCTTATGAGTGAGGAGGGGTTAGTTGTGAAGAGGTGTTGGGGTGATGTGGCACCCGTGGGCCCCAAATTAGGAGGTAAAACCTTATCACCACACCTCTTGCTCTAATACACATGACTTTAGAATTTTACCTGTGCCATATTAATTACGAAACCATTACGCTATATTGCGAATATCAAAAAGTGCAAAAGAAGTGTAGTCTTTATTCATTCAAATTTTAGCCCTAATTTTATTAATTCCAGTTTTTTTTTTTTTTTTTTTTTTTTTTTTTTTTTTTTTTTTTTCCTTCTTAGCAGTAATCACCGTTTATTAGTCACTCAGTCATTACAACTTATAAGTGTTACATTCAAGCCCTCTTTACGATGTCACAATGTCCAAGGCTAGTAATATTTTGCAGTGCGATATTGTTTACGATTCAAAAAATGAATGATTGACTTCCTATTGTGTTGCGATGACTACTCTAAATTTTAATTTATTTATTATAATGTTCTTTCCTATATGTTGTATACTACCAGGGCTGGTCTTGAGATTTCGAATGCCCTGGACGAGCCGAGTGAAATATGCCCCTTGTAAACAAACAACACATTTTCTTTTAGGGTTTGGAAACTGGTCAAGTGAGGCGGCTCATTCCCACACAGATTTTTATTCATTAAATAAAATGTTGCAAAATGAGGAGATAAATTCCAAATAACCAGATCAACATGGATCACCTAAAACGATGTCTTCATGCGTTTCTTGCAACAAAAACATCAATTATCTTATCATAGTCAACATTTGCAAAAAATTTACTTTTAATTCTCACGATTGCTAACCCGTTCAGCCTCTCTTGACTCATTGTACTCCGCAGATAAGACTACAATATCTTTAATTTTGAAAAGCTTCTTTCTACGGATGCTACCGTGACTGAAATGGTTAACAATATCTTGTATGCAAGTAAAACATTTGGGAACATATCCATTTTCTTCGTAAACTCCAAAATTTGAATGAATGTCGGAGGTATTTCAACCCTCGTACTCCATTAGGCAACATGTCCTGCAAAATTTGTAACTCCATAAACAAATCATTCCCATCAACATCACAATCTTTATCATTTGTCAAGGCAGATTCAAAATTCAAACAACATTCTTTCAAGTTCTTATCATCTAAATAAGCCAATTTTGACGCATTAAACATGAAACCAAAGATAGATTCAAAATATTTCGTTTGCTCAAATCTGCTATTTAATTGTGTAAGAGCCATATCAACTAAAAGAAGAAAATAATCGATTCTAAAATTCTCTTTAACAGATTGTTGTTCTCTTTCAGTATTTGGAATCTCATCAAAAAAAAATTTCCTAAAAGAAGCACGTTTTATAGGAAACTCAGGTTCAACTCCAATGGTTTCTGCAATTTGTTCAGCTTGTAAATAGCATTTTCAAACCCACTTTCCCTATAGTTTTTAAAATAACTAATCACTCCATCCAAATTCTTTATTGCAACATCAATAAGCATATATTTAGACTGTAACTTCTTACTAACTAAATTAATTCTAAATAAAATATCATACCAAATAACGAAACTTAGAATAAATTCAAAAATTGAAAATTCACCATTTACCAATGATAGAGCACCTCTACATAATTTTGCGTCATCACTTACTTTAGCTAACTTGTTTAGAGCTTTTTTATCTGAGAAAGTTGATTTTTTTTATGGCTTTAACACTTTCTATACGACTTTTCCATCAAGTAGCACACAATGATTTGAAAGTTAATTCATCAATACACTCGTGTAAAACACTCCACCATTTTGAGAACTAGAAAAGACAATATATATTGTTTGACATGTTCCAAAAAAGAGCTTTGTTTTTTCATAAGAATTTGCCATATCACATAATACTAAATTAAGATAATGACAACCACATGACATATAAAAAGCTCTTGGATTTATATCAAGTAATCTTTTTTTAACACCTTGATATTTTCCCTTCATATTAGATCCATTATCGTATCCTTTTCCTATAATATATTTAATATCTAAATCAAGATATTTCAAAACATATTGTAGCACATTAAAAAGACCTGAACGTATTTTCAACGAACAAAAACTCTAAGAAAAACTCTTCTACCTTTATAGAAAAGCTTGATACATCAACACATCTAATAATTTAAGTCATTTGTTCTTGATGACTTACATCGGGAGTGCAATCGAGAATTACAGAATAATATTTTGCCTCTTTTATTTTTTTTAATTATTTCTGATTTTATCTCGGATGCCAACATCTCAATTAAATCATTCTGAATTTTATGACTTAGATAAAGATAGTGAATTTCTTTGTCTTTAGTTCTACGAAAATGTTCTTTCATGTCAAGATCAAACTCAACAATCATTTGCATTATGCCTAAAAAGTTCCAATTAGATTTTGTATAGAGTTTTTCATTTGAACCACGAAAAGGCACGTCATATTCTGCTAGACATTTCACAAGAGCAATTATTCTAATTAAAACTTCCTTCCAATGAATAGTATCTTTTTTTTATAAGTTCTTGTAACTCTTTATTAATTGTTTGATTTATACTTAACCTCACCCGCAACTCAAACATAGTTCTCAAATTAATCATATGCTCAGAACTATTTTCATCAAACTTTAAAGTATTGCTAAGATGTTTCCAAACATTTATTCCTTCACTTGCTAATTGACTTCTAGATCTAGCATTTTTAAATAACTTACAACAAAAACAAAATACTTTATCAAGCTCATTCTAGTAAATCAACCATTTTCTATCATAAGAATCGCCATTTTGTAACTTACTTGCATAATGTCTACCAAATTTATCTATTGGATAATTTATATTAGTTTCTCTAACGACTCCTTTGCTTACAAATAACTCTTTTAAGTTTGAATCTAAACCATCTCAAACTTTTACATCAAAAAATTGTGATTAACTCCGTCAACACAACAATTTTGAGGACTTTCGTTATTTTCTTCAATAGGATTTTCATTATCTTCGCTAACATTAACCTCATCATCGTCTAGATTTTCATTATTTATAATATTTTCATTATTATCGTTTGCGTTAACCATATCATTTTCTAAGTTTTCATTGTTTATAGGATTTTCTTTATCATCATTGGCGTTAACCTCATCATTTTCTAGGTTTTTATTGTTTATAGGATTTTCATTATCTATATTAAAGTTAACCTTGTCATTATTTTGTGCAACACTATTATTATTCTTTGTCGTTTTGACTACAAACCCATCCATAGAACCGTGTAGAGCTCACTCACATTCTTGTTGATTTTTTTTCGCTTTCTATTTTGGGCACCTGATGGTTGTGAATGACGGAACATGATAATCTTGAGTGTAAATTTATCTAGTAAAGCAAGAGTAATAAGTAATTAAATATGGAACAATATCACCTGATCAAAATTGTCTAAGAGGAAAAAAGATGATTGCTTGGTTCGTTTGATGCCTTGATTATTTTGAATTCGACTCTTATTATTTTTATTTGTTAGAAACTTTGATGGCCTGATCAACATTTTCGAAGAGAAAAAAAAAACCCTTGAATAGTTGAATGTGAATAACTGATGCGTGACGCCCTAGTCCTACGTCTATATTGCTTTGAATAAGTCAAAAGTCAAATTACGTTATTAAATATGAGTTAGGATCAAATAAGAAGAATAATAAAAATAAGAAGGATAAAAAGTAATCACAACCACACATTCTAGATGCACCTAAAAAAATGGATGCATCTTCATTCAAATTTTCCTCCCAAATTAAAATGTGTGGCTAGAATTACTTCTTACACTTCTCATTTTAATTATTCTTCTTATTGGATCTCTTCCCTATTAACTATTAACTTATGAGTTACTAAAGTGGCTATTGGGCTTTTATAAAAAATGGACCTAAATGAGACTAGTATAGACAAAGATAGACTGGTAAAACGATGCTCCTTCTCTTGGGCTGCCCTTGGGCCGTTGCCCTTAAGGCCCATAGCCAAATCCGGCCCGGTATACTATAGTTGTTAATGAAGCTCATGCCTTTCCCACTAGCGTTACATATAGTGTTAGTAACTACTTAAAATCCATGATTGAAAATTTTGAAAAGAGTGGTTGCTTCAACAAGCTAAAAAAAATGGTATTTAAGCATTGTTTTTTCTCAATAAAAGAATTCAAGTTTTCGTGTGCTCTTATCCATGAGTTGCTTTTCCGTAAGGTACGTAAGCAATCAAGAGCTTTCTCTTAAGTACAATTTCTAATTGGTAGCAAGGTCTGTAGATTTGTTTGTGATGAGTTTTGCCTAATTATTGGGCTTGGTTACTCAGAACCACTATTCGAGGATGAAATTTAAAGCCTAGTTTCTTAATGTTTTTTATGTTGACATCCAAATAGGGCCTTGGGTGACATCCAAATGATTGCCTATGTAGCACCTTCATTGACCTAGTCTCATATTACCTCAACCTTTAGCGACTTGGTCAACTAGGTAAAAAAGGATTACTTGGTCGGTCTCCCGATCGACATGTATGCACAAAACAAAAACAATATATATATATATATATATATATATAATATATATATATATATATATATATATATATATATATATATATATATATTTAACACTTTTTCACGCTATAAATACCCAGTGATTTCGGGATTACTTCTCCATTTTTATACACACATTCAAACACATTCTTCTTTATGCACTCTACACATTTCATCTAACATAAATGTCTTCCGATCTATTCTTTTACACATCCGAGGATGATAAAGATGAAGTTAGTAGCGAGCTAGCGTCGAACAAATGGACAATAATTTATCAATTATTATGTAATGTTTTTTTATTAGTAATGAAGTTTAATTTTATTGTTAAAAAAAAGGAAAAAAAAAGAGAGAGAGAGAGAGAGAGAGAGAGAGAGAGAGAGAGAGAGAGAGAGAGAGAGAGAGAGAGAGAGAGAGATGTAGGTCGCCTTATTACACCAAGTAGGTCGCTGAAGTAGTTTAGGAGAGAGAAAGCTGAGATGACAATGAAAATGAAGGTCACCTGGAATCCTTATTACACCTGGTCTAAATTAAGTCAAAATTTCACTTTTGTTTGTATTATTTAGGGTGCGCTTGGTTCAAACTCGGGAAAGGGTAAGATAATGGTGCGGAAAGATAAAGGTAAAGAAAATCAATCCCTCTAATTTATTGGGTAATGGTCCATTACCCACTATTAGGTAATGCGTCATTGCATTATTCTCTGCCAAACATATTTTTTCATTATCTTTCCCATTCTTCACCCCTATAACCCCCTACCAATCATGCCCTTAGTACGCTAAATATCAAAAACTCGATTTTAAGCAAAGTTTAACCAAACTTGTTCATTTAAAATTTTAATTCCAGTAAGAATAATTTTCTTATCAATCATGGCAATACTCTTTGCTCTATCAAATATAACTTCCATTCGGATTTCAATTCATGTGTTTATGTTTCTCAAAAATAAAAAGTTGTTTCTACTTCAGTTATTTTTGTAAAAACTAGTTATCAAACAAATTGCGAATCCAAAGCCCAAACTGTATAAACAAATAACCCTTGGGCTACTTTTTCATTTTTCTTGTTGGCTGAGTTGGCCCAAATCTTAAACTTCAATTCGAAATTTTAAAGAGCTAAACTGAACCGCAATAAAACATATCTTTTGCTTAAAAACAAAGGCAACCGAACCGACATTAACAACGAAACCATGAGTCCCTGATACATCACTCATCAATGTGTATATTTGTCCTAGTTTGCTAAAAATAAGCTGTTTAGGTGCATAAAATTGATGATAGTACTTGTTGTAAACTTTGGGTATAAAAATTGACATTGACAAATTGTCATGTAATGCTAGCTTGAATGCTTGATAATTTGCCTAAGACATGTAAAAGATGTGTAATGTATATATTTCTTTATCTCGTCTTCTTGCAAAACCGGCTACTCATATGTTGTCTCTTGTTGCAGCATATTGATCTAGAAACACACTGTAGCTAAGCTATACATGGTAACAAGGTTAATGATCTCTTGATCATTCAAGTCGTTGCTATAAAACGTGTACGTATTGATGATATGGAGTATGGACCTTACGTCAAGTTTATAGATTGATCACCCAAATGGTCAAATATAACTAAACGGTCTAAACCGAATGTATTGTTTGCTTGACTATACGCAAATTGTAGTTTTTACCCGAGTATACGAAAGAAGAATTAACTTGAACTATACCAATTTGCAACTTGATATCGTCAATGTTGAAATCTCGCTACAACTCAAAGAGATCATTGCAAAACATTCGATATCAAAGCATAAACAACCGAAACAAATGTTCTTTATGCTAGATTATAACCATATTCATGTCTACTAACAGGCAATCCATTATGATCAACAAGGATCACAACTGTAGAAAGTCAACCAGCACAGATATATTTGTGTTGTTTATAAACTACCATGTGTTTTCCCAATAATTTTCTATATAGAATCTTAACCAACTCCAACTTTTTAATGACAAATGTAAACCTTATCCTTTGAATGTTTCCTTAAACCTTGAAGAATCCATTTGACTAATTCCTATCTGATTGAGCTGATTTTTTTAATTTAGGATGAGTTATATAATTCATATAAATCCCAAATGGCCAAGTGTCTTGAAGCATCATTCTATAAAATATTGCCAATATTATATTTGGATTAGTTAATGACATTATATATTTTCATAACTGTATCTACATAAGTGATCTTGCATCACTTGAAGGGTCATGTTAACTGAACCAAAGGTTTTTATCATACATACATTGGATGTTTATATAGTCTGGCTTTCTTTGGTAATCATTGTTTCTAAATTTTGTTTCAGTTTATTCGTAAAGCTTAAACAATGAAATTCATTGTCAAACAAACTTAAACCAGGTAAAGCCTTCATCTTTTAGAAAGTTGGCGTGACCACTTTAAACTTATATGACTCAAGCTTTATCCGTGATTCGAACGGATACTTCTAATATTTTATTGTTAATAATTATAAATATTATCAACTCCATCACATGGCTATAAATATTCGTGTTTTGCAGGTGTTCAAAAGATGAGTTTAAAGCACCAAAATTCAGTTTAAGACAATATGGTACAAACAATCGGTTGGTTCTAGTACCTACCTCAATTATTTTGTTACATACGAATATCAACCATAGAAAATTACAGGTCCATAATGTGTGTCCCTCCTCAATTATTGAAACCATTTCACCCACCCCCACCTTCTTTTTCTTTTTCTTTTTTTTTTTTTTTTTTTTTTTGTGTGTCAAAAAGAAAATGTCTTTTGACCATTTCACCTTCAACATCAACATTGAAAAAACAAGTACAATACTTGAAACCAGAAGGGTACCCGCGCAATGTGACGGTGGGTACCTTGTGACCATTTTTATGGCGAAATACAATTTTTTTTTCAACTATTACATAATAATTCAAATACATTTAAAAACATTACAAATAAAACTTGAAATATAACTTAAAAACATTTACCCTGTGTGTTTAGTATTGGTGTTTTTAGGTTTGCTTATATACGACTGAGGTTTTGCTTTACAAGTTTCGTTGAAATGGACAGTATAAATATTCGAAGGCAGTTACAAGTTGACATTTAAACACATTTAATTTCCAGGATGTTACAATTTTGATTTTTTAATAGCAAAATTAATACAATTAACTTTGAGATGAAACCTCTTTATATCTAACTTTCTTTTTGTAGAAATGTTTTTGGTTTTATTTTTTTAAGACTTCTAAATTTAGAAGTCCTAAATACATTATAATGTAGTAAAGATAATGTGTTTAGCTTGAACACATGCGACGATATACTGTAATAATGTAACGTATTTATAAGCATTAAAACAATGATATAATGTGTTTAGCTTGAACACATGTGAACCTTTTTTTGGATGCGGGTTATTGTGTATGCGTTTTATGGTGTTTTTCTCTATTTTGAAATTTGCGAGTTGCAACTTCTTGTGTTCATTGTTGGAGACATGGTCAAAAGACAATGGCGTGGTCCTGGTCCAATGTTTATGCGGTCCAATTTACATGACTTATGTGAAAGTTTATATGGACGTGTGTTTTAGAAACTTATTCATACTGATGACTTCACCTGCAGCAGGAGTGGACCAAAGGGGTTTTCGGGGTTGCACGGAACTTTACTTTTTTTTCCCCTCTTGCGTAGTGTGAAATTATGTCATATATATCGATTTTTTAATACTTTTAATAAAATGAACCTGATGACTTTTGGTCTTGAGATCCGTCGCTCTTCACTCAAATGACTTGTTTAAACACAAAAATAGAAATTGTGTCATGGTTGAAACGCCAACTAAAGTTGAAGCAATGAACTAATCAAATATCTTTTCGGTTTTAACCAATGTTTAAAAACCGGGTTTAAAATGGACCCGGTCAAGTCACCGGGCACCGGGTCAACCGGTTCGACCGCCGAATCAACCCGGTTTTTATTTTTTATTTTTTATTTTTTTCGACCGGGTTAACCAGTTCAACTGCCGGGTCAACCTGGGTTTTATAAAAAAAAATTTGAGAAAAATTAAACCCGACGGGTCTAACCGGTTAACCTGGTTTTAGAAACCCGGGTTTTTTTTACCCGTTTTTGTGGTCGAGTACCGGTCCGACCGGTTGACCCGGGTTTCAAAAGATTGATTTTAACTATAAACTATGTAAAAAGTTACCAAGATGGGGATTATAAAGGCTAACATGTGTTACCGCATATCAATGAGAAACAGGTTTTAATATTAATAATAAACAATTTCATCCGAAACGAGAAGTCAAGTATTACAAAAAGTATGTACGTATTTCCTAGATTGACAATGGTCTTCTTTAGCAAGAGTGTCGATGTCTAAAGAATTTTAACCACTTCTTTATTGTTTAGATATTGTTTTCTATAACTATGGGACCAGAGTGCTCATTGCCTGGGGCCGGGTCCTTGGGGGAGGGTCCGGTTGGCATCCTTAGGATGCATGGGACCAGGGTGATCCCACCGATCTTCACCTTTTGAGAGATATTGTTTTCTATAACTGATACTCGGTGCTAATTTAGAAATAGATATTGTGTATCGAATGAATGTGCCTTTTTACAATGAATAACGATAACACGAGACATTAGTAAAGCAATTTAAAAGAATTTAATTGGCCAAGTTGTCACCTAGTGTTATCTTTTTATCCAAACTAGCATAATTGCCCACGCGTTGCTGTGGGGCAATTGATTTTTGTGTGGCGTTGTTTATGTATTATGTTTTCCGATATATTCGTTTGCAAGTCTTATGCCAAATAAATTAACTTTGAAAAAGTTATACGTATTTATTGTTGTTTTTATTGGAAAAATTATTTCGTGAACAATAGCGAAGGTTTTGTAATTTTTTGAACCCGTTTGCTATGTCGAATGAGCCCAGCGGTGTTTTCGTGAAAAGAATTGCCAAAGTGGCTGAATTGGTCCCTCCACCCCTAAGTTTCGTTTCACACCCCCACATTTTCAATTTTCACTTTGGTCCCTCCCTTATATAAACCTTTTTTATTTATTTTATTTCATTAAAATTAAAACACACACACATAAAATCTCTTCTCTCTCTACATCTTCGCCGGAATCTTCATCATGTCCGGCTACAACAGCAGTTTCCGGCGGTCGCTGTCGCCGGAATATTTTCCGGCGTTTTTTTTTTCTTGCCGATTCGATAGATCGGTTAACCCTTATCATTTGTGGAAACTTTGAGCCCTCGGCTCCCACCACAACACCACCTACGCGCTACGACCGCCGCTGTCACCACCACCGAGACACCACCACCACCTCTCACCTTCATTCCTTCTCGATAAAACCCCTCACGCGCCTTACATTTTTTTAGATATGTAGTTTTTTTTTCGTAGATCTATTGTTTTTTTTTCTTGATGTGTATATATTTTTTTTCGTATATCTATACTTTATTTCACAGGTCTACACATTTTTTTCTAGATCTATTCATTTTATTTATCAATATATATATGTTGTTTGGTAGATAAATTTTTTTTTTGTCGATCTGTGGTTCTTTTGTTGTTCTAAAATTTTATAGGTCCATAATTCTTTTTATCTATATATTTTTTTGTAGATGCATACATTTTTTTAGATCTAACGTGTTATTTATTTATTTTTATTTTTTTTTTGTAGTGATGCCACTTGCCGCCGCCGCTTGCTGCTGTAACGGCCAGTCTGACGCCGGGGAAGAAATTGTGGTCGCGTTGTGCTGCCGGAATTATGCTATTTCTTTTTATGATTTGTTATTAAGTTATATAAATTTTTTTGTTTATTTTGTTATGTAAATTTTGTATTGGTTGGATATTAAAAAAAAAAAAAAAAAAAAAAAAAAAAAAAAAAAAAAAAAAAAAGTTTACTAAAGTGCAACTCATTGAAGCGCAGTTACTGTGCGAAACACTGTTCACACTGTTCATTCAACAGTGTTGTACAACAATTTCATGCGTAGCAAATTCTCATCTTTAGTATAAATATATAATGAAACAATATTATATTTATCGTTAGAGCTGGTAAATCGTGTCTTAACAGGTCTTAACAGGTTCGGAGCGTGCGAATAACATAAGTTTCAAACATGAAAACGACTCGTTTAACACTTGGTTTTGGTGGTTTGAGTATGACAGTTATACGTTTTATGTATAAAAAAAGTTAAATATTGAAGCCTATAATACTAAAAATAATTATTTTAAAAAATAAAAAAATTGCATAGTACATTTTTTCTCTTAACAGGTCCTAACAGGTACCCGATTTGTCAGCTCTATTCATCGTTGCCATTATAAAAGAATTTACTGTACTATCTTGTGGTCCACAACTCCACATGCAACGATCAAAGCTGGATACGACCAAACCGAAAGACACGTGTACGGTGTAGAGAGCAAATAGGACTAATAAGGTTGTCGACTAGGATGTTTTAACTTCAGGTGACCACGTGGAAGCTTGAGATATGTTCAGTCAGTCTAGTACTCAAGACAATGCATGTGTTTGTCGACATGTTGGGTCATGGGTGAATCTAGAATCAAGTATTCGGTTCCGCACTTGAGCATTTGTTTGCTAAGAAAACCAGTCACATTCAATTGATGATTATTAAAGGGTCGTACTATTCTAACGGGGGACAAAGGTGTCAGGGCTTTTGTCTCCCTTTTGTCCCCTATTTTTTTCTAGCGTAGCCCAGTTTCTGTTCTGTATTTCTGACAGTTTTAACAGTTTGACTTATTAAACTTTATATTTTTTGTTCCGCACTTTCAGGTTTATAGCTTTTTGATATAAACAAAATTATAAAAATAAAAAATAAAAAAAAAAAAAAAAAAAAATGGCACAAAACGCCAAAAAAGTCAAACCCCCGTTAGAATAAAAAAAGGACCCCCGTCCTTATAACTGAGGCCTTATTAAAACATCTGTAATATTTTTTACATTAAATTATCTTATCTAATTGACCAATTGACATAACATTAGTTATAGATTTTGTTTTTAATGTAGGGAAATGCTTTGACCCACATAAATTTTATAAAAGAATTTCACATGGTGATGCATCAGAAAATGATTGATTTAATAAAAGAGAACGAAAAAAATATATATATAGTAGTAAAATAAACCAATCACTCTCTAACATATCAGAGTGTGGATTGTTAAACTATTTCAGACATTTACACCATTTCACTTTTTTTTACTTAAGCATTATATTAGTTTTCTTTCTTCCCTCACTCTCTCTCCCTCACCATTCCACCACCTTTTATTAAAATACCAATTTTTATACAAATATACCCGCACACTAACAAACCAAATAATTAATAGTAATAAAAACATTAAAAGGCTCACTTTGGCACCTTGCACTAATTCGTATAAGGTGAGGAGCTCACCTTTCACTGCTTGGTGTGAGCAGCTCACGTACCACCCTCGACCTTCCTCGGTAAACCTCACGCATGAGGTCAGTATTTCACGCTTGGCTCACAGCACTGCTGGAAGCAATCTTATTGTAGTATTTTGCTATTTAACAAATATACAAGAACTACGAGTAATTGTTGTTATTTGTATGGATGAAAGTATGAAACAAAATATATATACTCCGTAATAGTTAGATACATTAGGGATTAACTCGTAGAATAACAATGTTCTTTTCAAAGTGTACGGTTTTAGTACGTGTACTTTTTTAAAGTTCTGGAATAAATGTACTTTCATAAGTGTTCCAATTTGGTACGTGACGATGACGTGTCACGCTATAAATGATGCCACGTGTCAGACTTACGGGTATGGCATGTCATCGTCATGTACCAAATTGGAACACTTATGAAAGTACGTTGCTATTCTACAACTTAAAAATAAGTTCACGTACCAAAACAATACACTTTGAAAAGTACATTGCTACTCTATAACTTAATTCCGATACATTATTAAGGACTTTTGCTAATAATACTTCATAATATTTAGATATTCTGTTAACAACCATGATTAATAACTAATAGCTACAGTTCAAACATTGTTATTCCTTTTGTGAAATGATTGTCCTTTTTTTTAGTTAAAACATTGATAATTCTTTTGCGAAATGATTGTCTTTTTAACTATACTTGTTAAAGAAGAGTTGATTTACTTCCTTGAGTGAATTCTAACTACATTTCCAACCATGAAATTGATATATTTTTCGATAAAAAAAAGTAGCAAATCATCAAGTTGCAAGAAGTACAATTTTACACGATTCAAACATTTTTTTCTCAATACAATGACATTTCCACTAAAGAAAGAATCAAACAAAGTTACATGGTTTAGGGACCACGAGGTTTTTGCGGGGTGTTTTTATACAACTAATTCTCTTACACATGTAAAATTCGAAATATATTTTACCATCATTGTGTAACACCTTCAGACAAAAAATGATTATTTACTACATTCGCAGTGGGTCGTTTGCAACAATGTATAAATTGTTCATAACTTCTATAAACTGCATTTAAGCAACCAAAGAATCTTTGCCTCTAAACCAATAGTATGTCTTCATATAGCAGAGTTGAGGCGATCGGAAGGAAGGCAAGCGAGGTGTGTTTGGTTATGCTATAAAACTGCAGTCTAGCATTTGGATTGACATTTAGAACATAAATTAAAAAGGCCGGGTGTTTGGATGTCAGTTTTATTAGGTTTCAAATATGCAGAATACCTCGATATTTGATCCGCGCTTTGATGTTTGTTGATTCGCGGCATGATTTGTTTTCTCAGATTTACCCTGCTTACCCCATCTATTTCATTAACTTCTACTACCCTGAGACTCTGGGATCTACGCTTGTAAGACATAGAAGAACCTTAAAATTTTGCAGAATTTAAATTTACTACTGGTATGTAAACAATGAACTGTTGTCATAGCATCAAGTTCAGCAACAGTCGCACCCGTGTTCATATACTTTTATATAAAACAGAAACCAAAATATTGAA
Source organism: Artemisia argyi (assembly GCA_030686995.1). NCBI lineage: Eukaryota > Viridiplantae > Streptophyta > Magnoliopsida > Asterales > Asteraceae > Artemisia > Artemisia argyi. The sequence goes on from JARVZY010006442.1 coordinate 20,388, forward strand.
ATATAAATAAACCAAATGGATGTTTTGATACCATGGCATGCATCCATTTTGACCCGTTACCCGACCCTAAACAACATTTTTTTTTCTTTTTTTTTTCTTTTAGGCTAATCAACAACTATTTAGCTAATTAATAAAATATGAAAAGTTAGACTTAAATTGTTTGAGGTCAACCCAATCTGACTCGTCAAAGAGGAAAATTTTTGATATGTTACCAAACCAATTCGACTTGGCCCTTTTTCCATCATTAGTTTACAGTTTTACGTGATGATACCTTTATAGTATAATCTGAAACGACATTAGTTTCTTCACTTTCTGTTGCAGGAGCCTGTATAACAACAAAACAATAAAAAATTAAATAATAATCTCGGCTACAAATGAATACTTGCAACATAATTGATCTCGGTCAACAGGTTATCGTCAAAAACTGGCAGGAATAGAGGATTTATACCATAATAGGACGAACCACAACAGCACGAACTGCTATCAATATGTCCACATCATACAGAACATGGTAAATAGAAGCTTGACCTTAAACTAATAATCATAAAACATCGCAAGAAAAATCACCTTGAATCCGAACGCGTTTGCTAAATCAGTAATTCCAGCCCACCCAAAATACTGAACCAACCCTGCACATAAAACTAACATCAGAATTTGAACACCACGTCACGACTTTGCGTTATACCTGAAATCAACCATTTTACCATAACAATTCGAATTCATATAAAACCAAATGGTTCTTTCTTTTGTAATTGTAACTGTATATTCAAGGCTCAGATATGCAACTTTAGGATGTTACAGAAAATAACGGCCATAGCTAATCACAGTCTTTCACGACTCACACACCATCAGTTAGAGGCAGCATCAAGAAAAAATGCAGCAGCCAAAAATCCATCAAGACAAAGAATGAAGTAGAAAAAAAGTAAGCAATTTTCATATGGCTACAAATGGCCATTGCTACATTTGCAAACATGACTACTGAAAACCAACAATAATCACCCACCCTGTGCTTCAACAATCGTAAAAGCAGGAGATTTTGCCCCTTTGCTACAAGTTCTAATCCTTATGTAAAATAAAAAGCCACATAAGTTACTAATTCTTTGTGCCAAATGAACATACCTCGTTCATTTGTCAATCCAAATGCTAGACTACAGTCTAGCACTTTCCCTTGCTACAGATTCTGCCCCTTTGCTACATTTGTTGTGAATTGTAGTGAATTGATACATGTAAAGTGTGATTAATTTGCTTACCTAATACTAAGGTTTTAAGAATATGATGATGATTTCAAGTTTCTTCTTAGCTGTTTCTAATTATTTGATATCATATGACCAGTTTCAAAACATACATCCAATGAGTCTCCTAAAATGCCTTTGACGCGTATTTCCTAGTACACATACATAAAGATCGAGATTCAGATGTTTCTACCATACCTGGACCTTGGAATAGCAATGGCTGTAATTGCTGTTACAGTAAAAGCTGGAGAGTTGCCCTCGCCAAATAACTGGTCCCATGGTCCACTTCTAAGAGAGTTCAAAACCTATTTGTGAATACAAACATCTCAAGATAGTAAACAATCAAGTATAAAAGCTACATAACCTTTAATTAGAATAGTTATGTGCAAGTGGAACATCTCGACACCATCAAATAACTCCCTTACTCCAACCGAACAACTCACTTTGAACAAAATTTGTCCATCTAAAACAAATTATTGATATCATGAAAAGATACATTGAATGATGAGTCATAGGATTTAAAACTAACCAACTCATGAAACCAAACGCAGTTGTTAAATTTTAAATTTATTTATCAAGTCCGAATTCTATTATTATGGGGTTTTTGGATTAACTTATTTTGCCGCATTACATTTTTTTTTTTGCTTATTGTATTAGTTACTTTAACATTTGCATTCTAACAATTAGTACACATTCATAGACTAAAGTGCTAAAAAGATGATGCTAACACAAACAAAGACCCAAGGGTGGGCTAAGGCCAGTTCTCAATTCAACCATAACCATCATCATAACCCAAATTCCCAATTAACCTTAGCATAATATGATTGCCTTCTTTTTTTCAACTATTGCCACAACAGTGAATCATTTCAACCGATTAATAAAAATTAAGCACGAAAGTTGCAAACATTAACACAAATAGCATATAACAAACGACCTTTAAACATAACAAAAAATAATAATAATAATAATAATAATAATAATAATAATAATAATAATAATAATAATAAATAAATTTTAAAAAAATAAATAAAATAACAATAATACCTGCAATCACAACTAACAAAGCTGTAATCCAAAATCCAAATCTATCCTCCTCACCGTCCTGCAAAAAAAATAAAAATAAAAAAAATATCTAAATTACAGTCAAATCCACAACAAACTGAAATTACCTTTGCAATTACAGCTACAAAAAAGCCGCATGTTGTTAGAGATCGTGTTTGTGTTTGTGTTTGTGGTTTATGGGTGGGATTTTGTTAGAGGGTTCTGGAAAGGTGTTTTGGATAATGGATTTGTGTGTGTGAAAATAAAGTATTCTTGCCTAACAAAATTTGGCTTAAATTCAGCCACAAATTGTGTACCCTCTCACACAAAAACTGTACACCCATTATAATTTTCTTTTCCTGTAGATGTTACTGTAGCGCATGACACATAAAACACTATAGATGCCCCGAATCCGATTGATATTGGGTCGGCCTTTTGGTTTTTTGTGATCCAACGGATCTCCGGTAAACCGGAAATCTTGTGAGAAGCGTGTGAGAGGAGAAGTAGTCTTCTCAGATCCGGGTGGTAGTAAGTGTTGTGGGTTTGGGCCTATCCAATTAACCAAACGGGCCAAAAAAGGAATATTAAAAACCACGGCTATTAGTATATAGGTATAATTAGGATATGCATAAACTTGTAATTGTGATAGTTAACATCAATCACGTACACAAATACTAAAACAATACTAAAAACATTATACTCGTCGAAGATGGACCACATGTCTAGACAATTTGTCAGTCGATAGTCGACAACCCATTCCACATTCCATTTTGGTGTCTAGTAGTCATCAAATCAATCTTAATCACGTCCTACGTTCACAAACAAAAATATTGTTACAATACAACAAAAAAGCTTTTAGCTAGTTCATAGCCAGCTAAATTCCATAAGCTTTGGAGTGTAGTAATTGCATGCTTACTAACATGCATATCGATCATGATCAACTTCCGGTGTAATAATTAAAGAGATTCAATTACAAAAGTTACACCATGAAGTTGAAGTTTTTTTTTAATAGAATAGAATAAGTGATACCTATGTGAAGAGAAACTATAACAGTACACGCGCAATGCTGCGGCGGCTATTCTGTGATTATATTTTGGGTTATTCTGTTACACGTTTAGTTGTTTTCATGCTTTATAAGTAGGGGTGCAAACAAGCCGAGCTTTTATCAAGCAACTCGAGCTCGAGCTCGAGCTTGGCTCGATTGAGTCGAGCTTTTAGCGAGCTCAAGCCCAATATATTAGCTCGAAACATATAATGAGCCGAGCCCGAGCTTTCGATAGCTCGGCTCGAGCTTTTATCGAGCTTTAAGTAAATGAGAGTTAATTTGAGTATTAACCTAATTAAAAGGACATACTCCATAAACAATTAATTAACTATATACCCTTCAAACCTTAATTATTTCTACTTAACGTTTTGTATTCTACAATCTAAACAGTGCACATTTCTTGGCCATCACTTCGTCTTCATCAACCATAATCCCATCATGTATTCTCTTTTTTAATTATTCAACTACTATGTACTAACTCCCTAAGTTTAGAGTTAATCTTTTATTTGGAAGAATTTGTAAGTTCATTTATCTTCAACTTTTATTTATGTATGTTTATGTTTTACTTCCAATGACTGCGTATTTTTCTTATCATGTTAGTTGTTATTGTCTTGGAAAAAAATTACCATGCATTAGTGAATGATAATATTACAATGAACTAATTAAATTTGTTACTAAGATATATGGAGATATTTATTTTGCTACATGTTGAGATAGGGGCGTAAATGTGTAATCATGTATTCATATACATATATTCTAGCTTTTCAAGCAAAGCTCGAGCTTTGCTCGAAACTGAATCGAGCCGAGCTTGAGCCTAGTTTTTTTTATCGAGCCGAGTTCAAGCTTTGTCAAGCTCGGGCTCGGCTCGGCTCGTTTGCACCCCTATTTATAAGTAGATATATTAGAGCAACTAATTTTAGTTTGAACAACCAACCGCTTCCTAACAAACTTTCTAACCAACCTGATTCCTAACAAATTAATTTTGAAATCTTTCCATAATAAGCAAGAAAAAAGTCTGAATTTCAAGCCTTTCTAATTATACAATAGTCCCAAATGCATTATAATGTAGTATAGATAATATAATAAAGTAGACACTAAAGGTGCTCAAAATATCACTCATTGTATCGTTTTTTCAATAAAATTTGGTTTAAATAACCGGTAGTTTCAATTTGTGTTTAGGTTTACAAATTTGACGATCTAGTATCACCGGTTAGTCAATTAGAAGTTAACAAAGAACACTTGTTTGTTTTGTGTGTAACTTGTATTTGTTTCTTCTTTCGAGAAGTTCTTTTATTTTAATCATCGCGTTTGGGGTTATTATTCGCTTTTATTGTTGGTAATATGCTCGTTTTTTTTGTTAAAAAAAAAAACTATGTGTTATAAAATGTGAAAAAAAATTTACGGTAAAATTTTACTTTATGCAAAAAGCAAAATTGAAGGAAGGAAAGAAGACGAGTTAACATGCAAGAAAAGAGAAATGATGTATCTCCTAACAATTTGTTTCTATTTATCTTCGTACTTACAGGATTTTGACAGGTATCAGAACTAACGATTTAAATGTAAAATACAATAAGACAATCTGTGTATGTAAGATGATAAGAGAGGATGATACTATCATGTTGTGAGGTTGTGTTCCATGGCGCCACAAGCACACCGAAGGTGGCGTTTTCGTGTCTCGCGCTGTTTTTATCATATTGTTTTTGTGTTTTAGTGAGTTATGTGTGAGTCAGAGCGTGTCCATCAGAAATTGAAATGAATGATGTTTTATATGATATAATAAATTTTGATGTTATGAGAAAAAATACTGAAATAACATCACTTTCTCACGGCACCGCATGGCGGCAGACTGGCAGAGAGGTTAACACTCTAATTAGTCTCACACTACAAGAGGTCCACACACCATCAATTAACTTTGTCTTACACGGGACCCACCCCCACCGAACTCACCGGCCAACACTCACTTACGTAAACCCCTTCCCTTCTATAAATAACCACCACCCCCAATCAACTTTGTTTATTTATTTTTTCCTTCCTTCCAGACTCTTCAATTTTAATCTATCTTCAATTTTCCGTAATATTTTTACAGGTATAATTATATATCCAACTGATTATTATGTGTACTGTTTGCTTTTTATCAGCTTAATTTCAAATAACCTGATTAATTACTTTGTTCAGCTAATTTATAAATTTAATTTTATAAGTTAGTTATTTGTTTTACTCTAGTTAATATGATTTGTTAGCTAATTAGTTTAATTTTATGTAAACTGATTATTGATCTGTTTATTATGCTGTAACTATTTGTGTATGCAGTAATAAATGTTTTACTGCTGGTTAATTTGTGTACTAATGATAATAAATTGAATTTTATAACTTTACTTATTTGTTTTAGTGTATTTAACTGATTAATCATCTGTTTATATTTCTGGAAAATGAATTATATATAAAGTTGCAGTAATAAATTTTATACTGTAGTTAAATTGGATTTATTAGCTAATTTTGTTAATCATCTGTTTTTTGCAGTAATTTATTTTTTATTTTTTATTTTTTATTTATTATTATTATTATTATTATTATTATTTTTTTTGTAGTTTAAAGTTTTATTTAACTTGTGTAACTAATAGAGTAATTAATAGTTAATTATTGTACTATTTGTTTATGCAGTAAATAATTTTTTACT
>JARVZY010006444.1:0-26377 GCA_030686995.1 Artemisia argyi
GCAATTGCTCTCATCAAGTGAGCAAGCGTTTAGGGACAACGGCTCCCATAAAGTCAGGTACAATTGCTCTCAACAAGTGAGCCTTTAAGGACAACGACTCTTATCATGGAAGAGACAAATTGCCCTTATAAAGGTAGCCTTTAGAGACAACGGATCTCATCATGTAAGTGACAATTGCTCTTATCAAGTGTGGAAGCATTAGGGACAACAGCTATCATCATGTAAAGGGCAATTGCTCTCATTAAGTGAGCAAGCGTTTAGGGACAACGGCTTCCATAAAGTCAGTTACAATTGCTCTCAACAAGTGAGCCTTTAGGGACAACGGCTCTTATCATGGAAGAGAAAAATTGCACTTATAAAGGTAGCCTTTAGAGACAACGGATCTCATCATGTAAGTGACAATTGCTCTTATCAAGTGTGCAACCATTAGGGACAACGGCTATCATCATGTAAAGGGCAATTGCTCTCATCAAGTGAGCAAGCGTTTAGGGACAACGGCTCCCATAAAGTCAGGTACAATTGCTCTCAACAAGTGAGCCTTTAGGGACAACGGCTCTTATCATGGAAGAGAAAAATTGCACTTATAAAGGTAGCCTTTAGAGACAACGGATCTCATCATGTAAGTGACAATTGCTCTTATCAAGTGTGCAAGCATTAGGGACAACGGCTATCATCATGTAAAGGGCAATTGCTCTCACCAAGTGAGCAAGCGTTTAGGGACAACGGCTCCCATAAAGTCAAATACAATTGCTCTCAACAAGTGAGCCTTTAAGGACAACGGCTCTTATCTTGGAAGAGACAAATTGCCCTTATAAAGGTAGCCTTTAGAGACAACGGATTTCATCATGTAAGTGACAATTGCTCTTATCAAGTGTGGAAGCATTAGGGACAACGGCTATCATCATGTAAAGGGCAATTGCTCTCATCAAGTGAGCAAGCGTTTAGGGACAACGGCTCCCATAAACTCAGGTACAATTGCTCTAAACAAGTGAGCCTTTAGGGACAACGGCTCTTATCATGAAAGAGACAAATTGCCCTAATAAAGGTAGCCTTTAGAGAAAACGGATCTTGTCATGTAAGTGACAATTGCTCTTATCAAGTGTGCAAGCATTAGGGACAACGGCTATCATCATGTAAAGGGCAATTGCTCTCATCAAGTGAGGAAGCGTTTAGGGACAACGACTCCCATAAAGTCAGGTACAATTGCTCTCAACAAGTGAGATCAAGTGTGCAAGCATTAGGGACAACGGCTATCATCATGTAAAGGGGAATTGCTCTCATCAAGTGGGCAAGCGTTTAGGGACAACGGCTCCCATAAAGTCAGGTACAATTGCTCTCAACAAGTGAGCCTTTAGGGACAACGGCTCTTATCTTGGAAGAGAAAAATTGCACTTATAAAGGTAGCCTTTAGAGACAACGGATCTCATCTTGTAAGTGACAATTGCTCTTATCAAGTGTGCAAGCATTAGGGACAACGGCTATCATCATGTAAAGGGCAATTGCTCTCACCAAGTGAGCAAGCGTTTAGGGAAAACGGCTCCCATAAAGTCAGGTACAATTGCTCTCAACATGTGAGCCTTTAAGGACAACGGCTCTTATCATGGAAGAGACAAATTGCCCTTATAAAGGTAGCCTTTAGAGACAACGGATCTCATCATGTAAGTGACAATTGCTCTTATCAAGTGTGGAAGCATTAGGGACAACGGCTTTCATCATGTAAAGGGCAATTGCTCTCATCAAGTGAGCAAGCGTTTAGGGACAACGGCTCCCATAAAGTCAGGTACAATTGCTCTCAACAAGTGAGCCTTTAGGGACAACGGCTCTTATCATGGAAGAGAAAAATTGCACTTATAAAGGTAGCCTTTAGAGACAACAGATCTCATCATGTAAGTGACAATTGCTCTTATCAAGTGTGCAAGCATTAGGGACAACGGCTATCATCATGTAAAGGGCAATTGCTCTCATCAAGTGAGCAAGCGTTTAGGGACAACGGCTCCCATAAACTCAGGTACAATTGCTCTCAACAAGTGAGCCTTTAGGGACAACGGCTCTTATCATGGAAGAGAAAAATTGCACTTATAAAGGTAGCCTTTAGAGACAACGGATCTCATCATGTAAGTGACAATTGCTCTTATCAAGTGTGCAAGCATTAGGGACAACGGCTATCATCATGTAAAGGGCAATTGCTCTCATTAAGTGAGCAAGCGTTTAGGGACAACGGCTCCCATAAAGTCAGGTACAATTGCTCTCAACAAGTGAGCCTTTAGGGACAACAGCTCTTATCATGGAGGAGATAAATTGCACTTATAAAGGTAGCCTTTAGAGACAACGGAGCTCACCATGTAAGTGACAATTGCTCTTATCATGTGTGCAAGCATTAGGGACAATGGCTATCATCATGTAAAGGGCAATTGCTCTCATCAAGTGAGCAAGCGTTTAGGCACAACGGCTCCCAAAAAGTCAGGTACAATTGCTCTCAACAAGTGAGCCTTTATTGACAACGGCTCTTATCATGGAAAAGAAAAATTGCACTTATAGAGGTAGCCTTTAGAGACAACGGATCTCATCATGTAAGTGACAATTGCTCTTATCAAGTGCGCAAGCATTAGGGACAACGGCTATCATCATGTAAAGGGCAATTGCTCTCATTAAGTGAGCAAGCGTTTAGGGACAACGGCTCCCATAAAGTCAGGTACAATTGCTCTCAACAAGTGAGCCTTTAGGGACAACGGCTCTTATCATGGAAGAGAAAAATTGCACTTATAAAGGTAGCCTTTAGAGACAACGGATCTCATCATGTAAGTGACAATTGCTCTTATCAAGTGTGCAAGCATTAGGGACAACGGCTATCATCATGTAAAGGGCAATTGCTCTCATCAAGTGAGCAAGCGTTTAGGGACAACGGCTCCCATAAAGTCAGGTACAATTGCTCTCAACAAGTGAGCCTTTAGGGACAACGGCTCTTATCATGGAAGAGAAAAATTGCACTTATAAAGGTAGCCTTTAGAGACAACGGATCTCATCATGTAAGTGACAATTGCTCTTATCAAGTGTGCAAGCATTAGGGACAACGGCTATCGTCATGTAAAGGGCAATTGCTCTCACCAAGTGAGCAAGCGTTTAGGGACAACGGCTCCCATAAAGTCAAATACAATTGCTCTCAACAAGTGAGCCTTTAAGGACAACGGCTCTTATCATGGAAGAGACAAATTGCCCTTATAAAGGTAGCCTTTAGAGACAACGGATCTCATCATGTAAGTGACAATTGCTCTTATCAAGTGTGGAAGCATTAGGGACAACGGCTATCATCATGTAAAGGGCAATTGCTCTCATCAAGTGAGCAAGCGTTTAGGGACAACGGCTCCCATAAACTCAGGTACAATTGCTCTAAACAAGTGAGCCTTTAGGGACAACGGCTCTTATCATGGAAGAGACAAATTGCCCTAATAAAGGTAGCCTTTAGAGAAAACGGATCTCGTCATGTAAGTGACAATTGCTCTTATCAAGTGTGCAAGCATTAGGGACAACGGCTATCATCATGTAAAGGGCAATTGCTCTCATCAAGTGAGGAAGCGTTTAGGGACAACGGCTCCCATAAAGTCAGGTACAATTGCTCTCAACAAGTGAGCCTTTTGGGACAACGGCTCTTATCATGGAAGAGAAAAATTGAACTTATAAAGGTAGCCTTTAGAGACAACGGATCTCATCATGTAAGTGACAATTGCTCTTATCAAGTGTGCAAGCATTAGGGACAACGGCTATCATCAGGTAAAGGGCAATTGCTCTCATCAAGTGAGCAAGCGTTTAGGGACAACGGCTCCCATAAAGTCAGGTACAATTGCTCTCAACAAGTGAGCCTTTAGGGACAACGGCTCTTATCTTGGAAGAGAAAAATTGCACTTATAAAGGTAGCCTTTAGAGACAACGGATCTCATCTTGTAAGTGACAATTGCTCTTATCAAGTGTGCAAGCATTAGGGACAACGGCTATCATCATGTAAAGGGCAATTGCTCTCACCAAGTGAGCAAGCGTTTAGGGACAACGGCTCCCATAAAGTCAGGTACAATTGCTCTCAACATGTGAGCCTTTAAGGACAACGGCTCTTATCATGGAAGAGACAAATTGCCCTTATAAAGGTAGCCTTTAGAGACAACGGATCTCATCATGTAAGTGACAATTGCTCTTATCAAGTGTGGAAGCATTAGGGACAACGGCTATCATCATGTAAAGTGCAATTGCTCTCATCAAGTGAGCAAGCGTTTAGGGACAACGACTCCCATAAACTCAGGTACAATTGCTCTCAACAAGTGAGCCTTTAGGGACAACAGCTCTTATCATGGAGGAGATAAATTGCACTTATAAAGGTAGCCTTTAGAGACAACGGAGCTCACCATGTAAGTGACAATTGCTCTTATCATGTGTGCAAGCATTAGGGACAATTGCTCTCATCAAGTGAGCAAGCGTTTAGGGACAACGGCTCCCATAAAGTCAAATACAATTGCTCTCAACAAGTGAGCCTTTAAGGACAACGGCTCTTATCATGGAAGAGACAAATTGCCCTTATAAAGGTAGCCTTTAGAGACAACGGATCTCATCATGTAAGTGACAATTGCTCTTATCAAGTGTGGAAGCATTAGGGACAACGGCTATCATCATGTAAAGGGCAATTGCTCTCATCAAGTGAGCAAGCGTTTAGGGACAACGGCTCCCATAAACTCAGGTACAATTGCTCTAAACAAGTGAGCCTTTAGGGACAACGGCTCTTATCATGGAAGAGACAAATTGCCCTAATAAAGGTAGCCTTTAGAGAAAACGGATCTCGTCATGTAAGTGACAATTGCTCTTATCAAGTGTGCAAGCATTAGGGACAACGGCTATCATCATGTAAAGGGCAATTGCTCTCATCAAGTGAGGAAGCGTTTAGGGACAACGGCACCCATAAAGTCAGGTACAATTGCTCTCAACAAGTGAGCCTTTTGGGACAACGGCTCTTATCATGGAAGAGAAAAATTGAACTTATAAAGGTAGCCTTTTAGAGACAACGGATCTCATCATGTAAGTGACAATTGCTCTTATCAAGTGTGCAAGCATTAGGGACAACGGCTATCATCATGTAAAGGGCAATTGCTCTCATCAAGTGAGCAAGCGTTTAGGGACAACGGCTCCCATAAAGTCAGGTACAATTGCTCTCAACAAGTGAGCCTTTAGGGACAACGGCTCTTATCTTGGAAGAGAAAAATTGCACTTATAAAGGTAGCCTTTAGAGACAACGGATCTCATCTTGTAAGTGACAATTGCTCTTATCAAGTGTGCAAGCATTAGGGACAACGGCTATCATCATGTAAAGGGCAATTGCTCTCACCAAGTGAGCAAGCGTTTAGGGACAACGGCTCCCATAAAGTCAGGTACAATTGCTCTCAACAAGTGAGCCTTTAGGGACAACGGATCTTATCATGGAAGAGAAAAATTGCACTTATAAAGGTAGGCTTTAGAGACAACGGATCTCATCATGTAAGTGACAATTGCTCTTATCAAGTGTGCAAGCATTAGGGACAACGGCTATCATCATGTAAAGGGCAATTGCTCTCATCAAGTGAGCAAGCGTTTAGGGACAACGGCTCCCATAAAGTCAGGTACAATTGCTCTCAACAAGTGAGCCTTTAGGGACAACGGCTCTTATCATGGAAGAGAAAAATTGCACTTATAAAGGTAGCCTTTAGAGACAACGGATCTCATCATGTAAGTGACAATTGCTCTTATCAAGTGTGCAAGCATTAGGGACAACGGCTATCATCATGTAAAGGGCAATTGCTCTCACCAAGTGAGCAAGCGTTTAGGGACAACGGCTCCCATAAAGTCAAATACAATTGCTCTCAACAAGTGAGCCTTTAAGGACAACGGCTCTTATCATGGAAGAGACAAATTGCCCTTATAAAGGTAGCCTTTAGAGACAACGGATGTCATCATGTAAGTGACAATTGCTCTTATCAAGTGTGGAAGCATTAGGGACAACGGCTATAATCATGTAAAGGGCAATTGCTCTCATCAAGTGAGCAAGCGTTTAGGGACAACGGCTCCCATAAACTCAGGTACAATTGCTCTAAACAAGTGAGCCTTTAGGGACAACGGCTCTTATCATGGAAGAGACAAATTGCCCTAATAAAGGTAGCCTTTAGAGAAAACGGATCTCGTCATGTAAGTGACAATTGCTCTTATCAAGTGTGCAAGCATTAGGGACAACGGCTATCATCATGTAAAGGGCAATTGCTCTCATCAAGTGAGGAAGCGTTTAGGGACAACGGCTCCCATAAAGTCAGGTACAATTGCTCTCAACAAGTGAGCCTTTTGGGACAACGGCTCTTATCATGGAAGATAAAAATTGAACTTATAAAGGTAGCCTTTAGAGACAACGGATCTCATCATGTAAGTGACAATTGCTCTTATCAAGTGTGCAAGCATTAGGGACAACGGCTATCATCATGTAAAGGGCAATTGCTCTCATCAAGTGAGCAAGCGTTTAGGGACAACGGCTCCCATAAAGTCAGGTACAATCGCTCTCAACAAGTGAGCCTTTAGGGACAACGGCTCTTATCTTGGAAGAGAAAAATTGCACTTATAAAGGTAGCCTTTAGAGACAACGGATCTCATCTTGTAAGTGACAATTGCTCTTATCAAGTGTGCAAGCATTAGGGACAATGGCTATCATCATGTAAAGGGCAATTGCTCTCACCAAGTGAGCAAGCGTTTAGGGACAACGGCTCCCATAAAGTCAGGTACAATTGCTCTCAACATGTGAGCCTTTAAGGACAACGGCTCTTATCATGGAAGAGACAAATTGCCCTTATAAAGGTAGCCTTTAGAGACAACGGATCTCATCATGTAAGTGACAATTGCTCTTATCAAGTGTGGAAGCATTAGGGACAACGGCTATCATCATGTAAAGTGCAATTGCTCTCATCAAGTGAGCAAGCGTTTAGGGACAACGGCTCCCATAAAGTCAGGTACAATTGCTCTCAACAAGTGAGCCTTTAGGGACAACAGCTCTTATCATGGAGGAGATAAATTGTACTTATAAAGGTAGCCTTTAGAGACAACGGAGCTCACCATGTAAGTGACAATTGCTCTTATCATGTGTGCAAGCATTAGGGACAATTGCTCTCATCAAGTGAGCAAGCGTTTAGGCACAACGGCTCCCATAAAGTCAGGTACAATTGCTCTAAACAAGTGAGCCATTAGGGACAACGGCTCTTATCATGGAAGAGACAAATTGCCCTAATAAAGGTAGCCTTTAGAGAAAACGGATCTCGTCATGTAAGTGACAATTGCTCTTATCAAGTGTGCAAGCATTAGGGACAACGGCTATCATCATGTAAAGGGCAATTGCTCTCATCAAGTGAGGAAGCGTTTAGGGACAACGGCTCCCATAAAGTCAGGTACAATTGCTCTCAACAAGTGAGCCTTTTGGGACAACGGCTCTTATCATGGAAGAGAAAAATTGAACTTATAAAGGTAGCCTTTAGAGACAACGGATCTCATCATGTAAGTGACAATTGCTCTTATCAAGTGCGCAAGCATTAGGGACAACGGCTATCATCATGTAAAGGGCAATTGCTCTCATTAAGTGAGCAAGCGTTTAGGGACAACGGCTCCCATAAAGTCAGGTACAATTGCTCTCAACAAGTGAGCCTTTAGGGACAACGGCTCTTATCATGGAAGAGAAAAATTGCACTTATAAAGGTAGCCTTTAGAGACAACGGATCTCATCATGTAAGTGACAATTGCTCTTATCAAGTGTGCAAGCATTAGGGACAACGGCTATCATCATGTAAAGGGCAATTGCTCTCATCAAGTGAGCAAGCGTTTAGGGACAACGGCTCCCATAAAGTCAGGTACAATTGCTCTCAACAAGTGAGCCTTTAGGGACAACGGCTCTTATCATGGAAGAGAAAAATTGCACTTATAAAGGTAGCCTTTAGAGACAACGGATCTCATCATGTAAGTGACAATTGCTCTTATCAAGTGTGCAAGCATTAGGGACAACGGCTATCATCATGTAAAGGGCAATTGCTCTCACCAAGTGAGCAAGCGTTTAGGGACAACGGCTCCCATAAAGTCAAATACAATTGCTCTCAACAAGTGAGCCTTTAAGGACAACGGCTCTTATCATGGAAGAGACAAATTGCCCTTATAAAGGTAGCCTTTAGAGACAACGGATCTCATCATGTAAGTGACAATTGCTCTTATCAAGTGTGGAAGCATTAGGGACAACGGCTATCATCATGTAAAGGGCAATTGCTCTCATCAAGTGAGCAAGCGTTTAGGGACAACGGCTCCCATAAACTCAGGTACAATTGCTCTAAACAAGTGAGCCTTTAGGGACAACGGCTCTTATCATGGAAGAGACAAATTGCCCTAATAAAGGTAGCCTTTAGAGAAAACGGATCTCGTCATGTAAGTGACAATTGCTCTTATCAAGTGTGCAAGCATTAGGGACAACGGCTATCATCATGTAAAGGGCAATTGCTCTCATCAAGTGAGGAAGCGTTTAGGGACAACGGCTCCCATAAAGTCAGGTACAATTGCTCTCAACAAGTGAGCCTTTTGGGACAACGGCTCTTATCATGGAAGAGAAAAATTGAACTTATAAAGGTAGCCTTTAGAGACAACGGATCTCATCATGTAAGTGACAATTGCTCTTATCAAGTGTGCAAGCATTAGGGACAACGGCTATCATCATGTAAAGGGCAATTGCTCTCATCAAGTGAGCAAGCGTTTAGGGACAACGGCTCCCATAAAGTCAGGTACAATTGCTCTCAACAAGTGAGCCTTTAGGGACAACGGCTCTTATCTTGGAAGAGAAAAATTGCACTTATAAAGGTAGCCTTTAGAGACAACGGATCTCATCTTGTAAGTGACAATTGCTCTTATCAAGTGTGCAAGCATTAGGGACAACGGCTATCATCATGTAAAGGGCAATTGCTCTCACCAAGTGAGCAAGCGTTTAGGGACAACGGCTCCCATAAAGTCAGGTACAATTGCTCTCAACATGTGAGCCTTTAAGGACAACGGCTCTTATCATGGAAGAGACAAATTGCCCTTATAAAGGTAGCCTTTAGAGACAACGGATCTCATCATGTAAGTGACAATTGCTCTTATCAAGTGTGGAAGCATTAGGGACAACGGCTATCATCATGTAAAGTGCAATTGCTCTCATCAAGTGAGCAAGCGTTTAGGGACAACGGCTCCCATAAACTCAGGTACAATTGCTCTCAACAAGTGAGCCTTTAGGGACAACAGCTCTTATCATGGAGGAGATAAATTGCACTTATAAAGGTAGCCTTTAGAGACAACGGAGCTCACCATGTAAGTGACAATTGCTCTTATCATGTGTGCAAGCATTAGGGACAATTGCTCTCATCAAGTGAGCAAGCGTTTAGGCACAACGGGTCCCATAAAGTCAGGTACAATTGCTCTAAACAAGTGAGCCTTTAGGGACAACGGCTCTTATCATGGAAGAGACAAATTGCCCTAATAAAGGTAGCCTTTAGAGAAAACGGATCTCGTCATGTAAGTGACAATTGCTCTTATCAAGTGTGCAAGCATTAGGGACAACGGCTATCATCATGTAAAGGGCAATTGCTCTCATCAAGTGAGGAAGCGTTTAGGGACAACGGCTCCCATAAAGTCAGGTACAATTGCTCTCAACAAGTGAGCCTTTTGGGACAACGGCTCTTATCATGGAAGAGAAAAATTGAACTTATAAAGGTAGCCTTTAGAGACAACGGATCTCATCATGTAAGTGACAATTGCTCTTATCAAGTGTGCAAGCATTAGGGACAACGGCTATCATCATGTAAAGGGCAATTGCTCTCATCAAGTGAGCAAGCGTTTAGGGACAACGGCTCCCATAAAGTCAGGTACAATTGCTCTCAACAAGTGAGCCTTTAGGGACAACGGCTCTTATCTTGGAAGAGAAAAATTGCACTTATAAAGGTAGCCTTTAGAGACAACGGATCTCATCTTGTAAGTGACAATTGCTCTTATCAAGTGTGCAAGCATTAGGGACAACGGCTATCATCATGTAAAGGGCAATTGCTCTCACCAAGTGAGCAAGCGTTTAGGGACAACGGCTCCCATAAAGTCAGGTACAATTGCTCTCAACATGTGAGCCTTTAAGGACAACGGCTCTTATCATGGAAGAGACAAATTGCCCTTATAAAGGTAGCCTTTAGAGACAACGGATCTCATCATGTAAGTGACAATTGCTCTTATCAAGTGCGCAAGCATTAGGGACAACGACTATCATCATGTAAAGGGCAATTGCTCTCATCAAGTGGGCAAGCGTTTAGGGACAACGGCTCCCATAAAGTCAGGTACAATTGCTCTCAACAAGTGAGCCTTTAGGGACAACGGATCTTATCATGGAAGAGAAAAATTGCACTTAAAAAGGTAGGCTTTAGAGACAACGGATCTCATCATGTAAGTGACAATTGCTCTTATCAAGTGTGCAAGCATTAGGGACAACGGCTATCATCATGTAAAGGGCAATTGCTCTCATCAAGTGAGCAAGCGTTTAGGGACAACGGCTCCCATAAAGTCAGGTACAATTGCTCTCAACAAGTGAGCCTTTAGGGACAACGGCTCTTATCATGGAAGAGAAAAATTGCACTTATAAAGGTAGCCTTTAGAGACAACGGATCTCATCATGTAAGTGACAATTGCTCTTATCAAGTGTGCAAGCATTAGGGACAACGGCTATCATCATGTAAAGGGCAATTGCTCTCACCAAGTGAGCAAGCGTTTAGGGACAACGGCTCCCATAAAGTCAAATACAATTGCTCTCAACAAGTGAGCCTTTAAGGACAACGGCTCTTATCATGGAAGAGACAAATTGCCCTTATAAAGGTAGCCTTTAGAGACAACGGATGTCATCATGTAAGTGACAATTGCTCTTATCAAGTGTGGAAGCATTAGGGACAACGGCTATAATCATGTAAAGGGCAATTGCTCTCATCAAGTGAGCAAGCGTTTAGGGACAACGGCTCCCATAAACTCAGGTACAATTGCTCTAAACAAGTGAGCCTTTAGGGACAACGGCTCTTATCATGGAAGAGACAAATTGCCCTAATAAAGGTAGCCTTTAGAGAAAACGGATCTCGTCATGTAAGTGACAATTGCTCTTATCAAGTGTGCAAGCATTAGGGACAACGGCTATCATCATGTAAAGGGCAATTGCTCTCATCAAGTGAGGAAGCGTTTAGGGACAACGGCTCCCATAAAGCCAGGTACAATTGCTCTCAACAAGTGAGCCTTTTGGGACAACGGCTCTTATCATGGAAGAGAAAAATTGAACTTATAAAGGTAGCCTTTAGAGACAACGGATCTCATCATGTAAGTGACAATTGCTCTTATCAAGTGCGCAAGCATTAGGGACAACGGCTATCATCATGTAAAGGGCAATTGCTCTCATTAAGTGAGCAAGCGTTTAGGGACAACGGCTCCCATAAAGTCAGGTACAATTGCTCTCAACAAGTGAGCCTTTAGGGACAACGGCTCTTATCATGGAAGAGAAAAATTGCACTTATAAAGGTAGCCTTTAGAGACAACGGATCTCATCATGTAAGTGACAATTGCTCTTATCAAGTGTGCAAGCATTAGGGACAACGGCTATCATCATGTAAAGGGCAATTGCTCTCATCAAGTGAGCAAGCGTTTAGGGACAACGGCTCCCATAAAGTCAGGTACAATTGCTCTCAACAAGTGAGCCTTTAGGGACAACGGCTCTTATCATGGAAGAGAAAAATTGCACTTATAAAGGTAGCCTTTAGAGACAACGGATCTCATCATGTAAGTGACAATTGCTCTTATCAAGTGTGCAAGCATTAGGGACAACGGCTATCATCATGTAAAGGGCAATTGCTCTCACCAAGTGAGCAAGCGTTTAGGGACAACGGCTCCCATAAAGTCAAATACAATTGCTCTCAACAAGTGAGCCTTTAAGGACAACGGCTCTTATCATGGAAGAGACAAATTGCCCTTATAAAGGTAGCCTTTAGAGACAACGGATCTCATCATGTAAGTGACAATTGCTCTTATCAAGTGTGGAAGCATTAGGGACAACGGCTATCATCATGTAAAGGGCAATTGCTCTCATCAAGTGAGCAAGCGTTTAGGGACAACGGCTCCCATAAACTCAGGTATAATTGCTCTAAACAAGTGAGCCTTTAGGGACAACGGCTCTTATCATGGAAGAGACAAATTGCCCTAATAAAGGTAGCCTTTAGAGAAAACGGATCTCGTCATGTAAGTGACAATTGCTCTTATCAAGTGTGCAAGCATTAGGGACAACGGCTATCATCATGTAAAGGGCAATTGCTCTCATCAAGTGAGGAAGCGTTTAGGGACAACGGCTCCCATAAAGTCAGGTACAATTGCTCTCAACAAGTGAGCCTTTTGGGACAACGGCTCTTATCATGGAAGAGAAAAATTGAACTTATAAAGGTAGCCTTTAGAGACAACGGATCTCATCATGTAAGTGACAATTGCTCTTATCAAGTGCGCAAGCATTAGGGACAACGGCTATCATCATGTAAAGGGCAATTGCTCTCATTAAGTGAGCAAGCGTTTAGGGACAACGGCTCCCATAAAGTCAGGTACAATTGCTCTCAACAAGTGAGCCTTTAGGGACAACGGCTCTTATCATGGAAGAGAAAAATTGCACTTATAAAGGTAGCCTTTAGAGACAACGGATCTCATCATGTAAGTGACAATTGCTCTTATCAAGTGTGCAAGCATTAGGGACAACGGCTATCATCATGTAAAGGGCAATTGCTCTCATCAAGTGAGCAAGCGTTTAGGGACAACGGCTCCCATAAAGTCAGGTACAATTGCTCTCAACAAGTGAGCCTTTAGGGACAACGGCTCTTATCATGGAAGAGAAAAATTGCACTTATAAAGGTAGCCTTTAGAGACAACGGATCTCATCATGTAAGTGACAATTGCTCTTATCAAGTGTGCAAGCATTAGGGACAACGGCTATCATCATGTAAAGGGCAATTGCTCTCACCAAGTGAGCAAGCGTTTAGGGACAACGGCTCCCATAAAGTCAAATACAATTGCTCTCAACAAGTGA
The DNA here is from genome assembly GCA_030686995.1 of Artemisia argyi. Taxonomy (NCBI): domain Eukaryota; kingdom Viridiplantae; phylum Streptophyta; class Magnoliopsida; order Asterales; family Asteraceae; genus Artemisia; species Artemisia argyi. The sequence goes on from JARVZY010006444.1 coordinate 13,133, forward strand.
GCCTTTAAGGACAACGGCTCTTATCATGGAAGAGACAAATTGCCCTTATAAAGGTAGCCTTTAGAGACAACGGATCTCATCATGTAAGTGACAATTGCTCTTATCAAGTGTGGAAGCATTAGGGACAACGGCTATCATCATGTAAAGGGCAATTGCTCTCATCAAGTGAGCAAGCGTTTAGGGACAACGGCTCCCATAAACTCAGGTATAATTGCTCTAAACAAGTGAGCCTTTAGGGACAACGGCTCTTATCATGGAAGAGACAAATTGCCCTAATAAAGGTAGCCTTTAGAGAAAACGGATCTCGTCATGTAAGTGACAATTGCTCTTATCAAGTGTGCAAGCATTAGGGACAACGGCTATCATCATGTAAAGGGCAATTGCTCTCATCAAGTGAGGAAGCGTTTAGGGACAACGGCTCCCATAAAGTCAGGTACAATTGCTCTCAACAAGTGAGCCTTTTGGGACAACGGCTCTTATCATGGAAGAGAAAAATTGAACTTATAAAGGTAGCCTTTAGAGACAACGGATCTCATCATGTAAGTGACAATTGCTCTTATCAAGTGTGCAAGCATTAGGGACAACAGCTATCATCATGTAAAGGGCAATTGCTCTCATCAAGTGAGCAAGCGTTTAGGGACAACGGCTCCCATAAAGTCAGGTACAATTGCTCTCAACAAGTGAGCCTTTAGGGACAACGGCTCTTATCTTGGAAGAGAAAAATTGCACTTATAAAGGTAGCCTTTAGAGACAACGGATCTCATCTTGTAAGTGACAATTGCTCTTATCAAGTGTGCAAGCATTAGGGACAACGGCTATCATCATGTAAAGGGCAATTGCTCTCACCAAGTGAGCAAGCGTTTAGGGACAACGGCTCCCATAAAGTCAGGTACAATTGCTCTCAACATGTGAGCCTTTAAGGACAACGGCTCTTATCATGGAAGAGACAAATTGCCCTTATAAAGGTAGCCTTTAGAGACAACGGATCTCATCATGTAAGTGACAATTGCTCTTATCAAGTGTGGAAGCATTAGGGACAACGGCTATCATCATGTAAAGTGCAATTGCTCTCATCAAGTGAGCAAGCGTTTAGGGACAACGGCTCCCATAAACTCAGGTACAATTGCTCTCAACAAGTGAGCCTTTAGGGACAACAGCTCTTATCATGGAGGAGATAAATTGCACTTATAAAGGTAGCCTTTAGAGACAACGGAGCTCACCATGTAAGTGACAATTGCTCTTATCATGTGTGCAAGCATTAGGGACAATTGCTCTCATCAAGTGAGCAAGCGTTTAGGCACAACGGCTCCCATAAAGTCAGGTACAATTGCTCTAAACAAGTGAGCCTTTAGGGACAACGGCTCTTATCATGGAAGAGACAAATTGCCCTAATAAAGGTAGCCTTTAGAGAAAACGGATCTCGTCATGTAAGTGACAATTGCTCTTATCAAGTGTGCAAGCATTAGGGACAACGGCTATCATCATGTAAAGGGCAATTGCTCTCATCAAGTGAGGAAGCGTTTAGGGACAACGGCTCCCATAAAGTCAGGTACAATTGCTCTCAACAAGTGAGCCTTTTGGGACAACGGCTCTTATCATGGAAGAGAAAAATTGAACTTATAAAGGTAGCCTTTAGAGACAACGGATCTCATCATGTAAGTGACAATTGCTCTTATCAAGTGTGCAAGCATTAGGGACAACGGCTATCATCATGTAAAGGGCAATTGCTCTCATCAAGTGAGCAAGCGTTTAGGGACAACGGCTCCCATAAAGTCAGGTACAATTGCTCTCAACAAGTGAGCCTTTAGGGACAACGGCTCTTATCTTGGAAGAGAAAAATTGCACTTATAAAGGTAGCCTTTAGAGACAACGGATCTCATCTTGTAAGTGACAATTGCTCTTATCAAGTGTGCAAGCATTAGGGACAACGGCTATCATCATGTAAAGGGCAATTGCTCTCACCAAGTGAGCAAGCGTTTAGGGACAACGGCTCCCATAAAGTCAGGTACAATTGCTCTCAATATGTGAGCCTTTAAGGACAACGGCTCTTATCATGGAAGAGACAAATTGCCCTTATAAAGGTAGCCTTTAGAGACAACGGATCTCATCATGTAAGTGACAATTGCTCTTATCAAGTGCGCAAGCATTAGGGACAACGACTATCATCATGTAAAGGGCAATTGCTCTCATCAAGTGGGCAAGCGTTTAGGGACAACGGCTCCCATAAAGTCAGGTACAATTGCTCTCAACAAGTGAGCCTTTAGGGACAACGGATCTTATCATGGAAGAGAAAAATTGCACTTAAAAAGGTAGGCTTTAGAGACAACGGATCTCATCATGTAAGTGACAATTGCTCTTATCAAGTGTGCAAGCATTAGGGACAACGGCTATCATCATGTAAAGGGCAATTGCTCTCATCAAGTGAGCAAGCGTTTAGGGACAACGGCTCCCATAAAGTCAGGTACAATTGCTCTCAACAAGTGAGCCTTTAGGGACAACGGCTCTTATCATGGAAGAGAAAAATTGCACTTATAAAGGTAGCCTTTAGAGACAACGGATCTCATCATGTAAGTGACAATTGCTCTTATCAAGTGTGCAAGCATTAGGGACAACGGCTATCATCATGTAAAGGGCAATTGCTCTCACCAAGTGAGCAAGCGTTTAGGGACAACGGCTCCCATAAAGTCAAATACAATTGCTCTCAACAAGTGAGCCTTTAAGGACAACGGCTCTTATCATGGACGAGACAAATTGCCCTTATAAAGGTAGCCTTTAGAGACAACGGATGTCATCATGTAAGTGACAATTGCTCTTATCAAGTGTGGAAGCATTAGGGACAACGGCTATAATCATGTAAAGGGCAATTGCTCTCATCAAGTGAGCAAGCGTTTAGGGACAACGGCTCCCATAAACTCAGGTACAATTGCTCTAAACAAGTGAGCCTTTAGGGACAACGGCTCTTATCATGGAAGAGACAAATTGCCCTAATAAAGGTAGCCTTTAGAGAAAACGGATCTCGTCATGTAAGTGACAATTGCTCTTATCAAGTGTGCAAGCATTAGGGACAACGGCTATCATCATGTAAAGGGCAATTGCTCTCATCAAGTGAGGAAGCGTTTAGGGACAACGGCTCCCATAAAGTCAGGTACAATTGCTCTCAACAAGTGAGCCTTTTGGGACAACGGCTCTTATCATGGAAGAGAAAAATTGAACTTATAAAGGTAGCCTTTAGAGACAACGGATCTCATCATGTAAGTGACAATTGCTCTTATCAAGTGTGCAAGCATTAGGGACAACGGCTATCATCATGTAAAGGGCAATTGCTCTCATCAAGTGAGCAAGCGTTTAGGGACAACGGCTCCCATAAAGTCAGGTACAATCGCTCTCAACAAGTGAGCCTTTAGGGACAACGGCTCTTATCTTGGAAGAAAAAAATTGCACTTATAAAGGTAGCCTTTAGAGACAACGGATCTCATCTTGTAAGTGACAATTGCTCTTATCAAGTGTGCAAGCATTAGGGACAATGGCTATCATCATGTAAAGGGCAATTGCTCTCACCAAGTGAGCAAGCGTTTAGGGACAACGGCTCCCATAAAGTCAGGTACAATTGCTCTCAACATGTGAGCCTTTAAGGACAACGGCTCTTATCATGGAAGAGACAAATTGCCCTTATAAAGGTAGCCTTTAGAGACAACGGATCTCATCATGTAAGTGACAATTGCTCTTATCAAGTGTGGAAGCATTAGGGACAACGGCTATCATCATGTAAAGTGCAATTGCTCTCATCAAGTGAGCAAGCGTTTAGGGACAACGGCTCCCATAAAGTCAGGTACAATTGCTCTCAACAAGTGAGCCTTTAGGGACAACAGCTCTTATCATGGAGGAGATAAATTGCACTTATAAAGGTAGCCTTTAGAGACAACGGAGCTCACCATGTAAGTGACAATTGCTCTTATCATGTGTGCAAGCATTAGGGACAATTGCTCTCATCAAGTAAGCAAGCGTTTAGGCACAACGGCTCCCATAAAGTCAGGTACAATTGCTCTAAACAAGTGAGCCTTTAGGGACAACGGCTCTTATCATGGAAGAGACAAATTGCCCTAATAAAGGTAGCCTTTAGAGAAAACGGATCTCGTCATGTAAGTGACAATTGCTCTTATCAAGTGTGCAAGCATTAGGGACAACGGCTATCATCATGTAAAGGGCAATTGCTCTCATCAAGTGAGGAAGCGTTTAGGGACAACGGCTCCCATAAAGTCAGGTACAATTGCTCTCAACAAGTGAGCCTTTTGGGACAACGGCTCTTATCATGGAAGAGAAAAATTGAACTTATAAAGGTAGCCTTTAGAGACAACGGATCTCATCATGTAAGTGACAATTGCTCTTATCAAGTGTGCAAGCATTAGGGACAACGGCTATCATCATGTAAAGGGCAATTGCTCTCATCAAGTGAGCAAGCGTTTAGGGACAACGGCTCCCATAAAGTCAGGTACAATTGCTCTCAACAAGTGAGCCTTTAGGGACAACGGCTCTTATCTTGGAAGAGAAAAATTGCACTTATAAAGGTAGCCTTTAGAGACAACGGATCTCATCTTGTAAGTGACAATTGCTCTTATCAAGTGTGCAAGCATTAGGGACAACGGCTATCATCATGTAAAGGGCAATTGCTCTCACCAAGTGAGCAAGCGTTTAGGGACAACGGCTCCCATAAAGTCAGGTACAATTGCTCTCAACATGTGAGCCTTTAAGGACAACGGCTCTTATCATGGAAGAGACAAATTGCCCTTATAAAGGTAGCCTTTAGAGACAACGGATCTCATCATGTAAGTGACAATTGCTCTTATCAAGTGCGCAAGAATTAGGGACAACGACTATCATCATGTAAAGGGCAATTGCTCTCATCAAGTGAGCAAGCGTTTAGGGACAACGGCTCCCATAAAGTCAGGTACAATTGCTCTCAACAAGTGAGCCTTTAGGGACAACGGATCTTATCATGGAAGAGAAAAATTGCACTTATAAAGGTAGCCTTTAGAGACAACGGATCTCATCATGTAAGTGACAATTGCTCTTATCAAGTGTGCAAGCATTAGGGACAACGGCTATCATCATGTAAAGGGCAATTGCTCTCATCAAGTGAGCAAGCGTTTAGGGACAACGGCTCCCATAAAGTCAGGTACAATTGCTCTCAACAAGTGAGCCTTTAGGGACAACGGCTCTTATCATGGAAGAGAAAAATTGCACTTATAAAGGTAGCCTTTAGAGACAACGGATCTCATCATGTAAGTGACAATTGCTCTTATCAAGTGTGCAAGCATTAGGGACAACGGCTATCATCATGTAAAGGGCAATTGCTCTCACCAAGTGAGCAAGCGTTTAGGGACAACGGCTCCCATAAAGTCAAGTACAATTGCTCTCAACAAGTGAGCCTTTAAGGACAACGGCTCTTATCATGGAAGAGACAAATTGCCCTTATAAAGGTAGCCTTTAGAGACAACGGATCTCATCATGTAAGTGACAATTGCTCTTATCAAGTGTGGAAGCATTAGGGACAACGGCTATCATCATGTAAAGGGCAATTGCTCTCATCAAGTGAGCAAGCGTTTAGGGACAACGGCTCCCATAAACTCAGGTACAATTGCTCTAAACAAGTGAGCCTTTAGGGACAACGGCTCTTATCATGGAAGAGACAAATTGCCCTAATAAAGGTAGCCTTTAGAGAAAACGGCTCTCGTCATGTAAGTGACAATTGCTCTTATCAAGTGTGCAAGCATTAGGGACAACGGCTATCATCATGTAAAGGGCAATTGCTCTCATCAAGTGAGCAAGCGTTTAGGGACAACGGCTCCCATAAAGTCAGGTACATTTGCTCTCAACAAGTGAGCCTTTAGGAACAACAGCTCTTATCATGGAGGAGACAAATTGCACTTATAAAGGTAACCTTTAGAGACAACGGAGCTCACCATGTAAGTGACAATTGCTCTTATCATGTGTGCAAGCATTAGGGACAATGGCTATCATCATGTAAAGGGCAATTGCTCTCATCAAGTGAGCAAGCGTTTAGGCACAACGGCTCCCATAAAGTCAGGTACAATTGCTCTCAACAAGTGAGCCTTTAGGGACAACGGCTCTTATCATGGAAAAGAAAAATTGCACTTATAAAGGTAGCCTTTAGAGACAACGGATCTCATCATGTAAGTGACAATTGCTCTTATCAAGTGTGCAAGCATTATGGACAACAGCTATCATCATGTAAAGGGCAATTGCTCTCATCAAGTGAGCAAGCGTTTAGGGACAACGGCTCCTATAAAGTCAGGTACAATTGCTCTCAACAAGTGAGCCTTTAAGGACAATGGCTCTTATCATGGAAGAGACAAATTGCCCTTATAAAGGTAGCCTTTAGAGACAACGGATCTCATCATGTAAGTGACAATTGCTCTTATCAAGTGTGGAAGCATTAGGGACAACGGCTATCATCATGTAAAGGGCAATTGCTCTCATCAAGTGAGCAAGCGTATAGGGACAACGGCTCCCATAAAGTCAGGTACAATTGCTCTCAACAAGTGAGCCTTTTTTGACAACGGCTCTTATCATGGAAGAGAAAAATTGCACTTATAAAGGTAGCCTTTAGAGACAACGGATCTCATCATGTAAGTGACAATTGCTCTTATCAAGTGTGCAAGCATTAGGGACAACGGCTATCATCATGTAAAGGGCAATTGCTCTCATCAAGTGAGCAAGCGTTTATGGACAACGGCTCCCATAAAGTCAGGTACAACTGCTCTCAACAAGTGAGCCTTTAGGGACAACGGCTCTTATCTTGGAAGAGAAAAATTGCACTTATAAAGGTAGCCTTTAGAGACAACGGATCTCATCATGTAAGTGACAATTGCTCTTATCAAGTGTGCAAGCATTAGGGACAATGGCTATCATCATGTAAAGGGCAATTGCTCTCACCAAGTGAGCAAGCGTTTAGGGAAAACGGCTCCCATAAAGTCAGGTACAATTGCTCTCAACATGTGAGCCTTTAAGGACAACGGCTCTTATCATGGAAGAGACAAATTGCCCTTATAAAGGTAGCCTTTAGAGACAACGGATCTCATCATGTAAGTGACAATTGCTCTTATCAAGTGTGGAAGCATTAGGGACAATGGCTATCATCATGTAAAGGGCAATTGCTCTCATCAAGTGAGCAAGCGTTTAGGGACAACGGCTCCCATAAACTCAGGTACAATTGCTCTCAACAAGTGAGCCTTTAGGGACAACGGCTCTTATCATGGAAGAGACAAATTGCCCTAATAAAGGTAGCCTTTAGAAAAAACGGATCTCGTCTTGGAAGTGACAATTGCTCTTATCAAGTGTGCAAGCATTAGGGACAACGGCTATCATCATGTAAAGGGCAATTGCTCTCATCAAGTGAGCAAGCGTTTAGGGACAACGGCTCCCATAAAGTCAGGTACAATTGCTCTCAACAAGTGAGCCTTTAGGGACAACAGCTCTTATCATGGAGGAGATAAATTGCACTTATAAAGGTAGCCTTTAGAGACATCGGAGCTCACCATGTAAGTGACAATTGCTCTTATCATGTGTGCAAGCATTAGGGACAATGGCTATCATCATGTAAAGGGCAATTGCTCTCATCAAGTGAGCAAGCGTTTAGGCACAACGGCTCCCATAAAGTCAGGTACAATTGCTCTCAACAAGTGAGCCTTTAGGGACAACGGCTCTTATCATGGAAAAGAAAAATTGCACTTATAAAGGTAGCCTTTAGAGACAACGGATCTCATCATGTAAGTGACAATTGCTCTTATCAAGTGTGCAAGCATTATGGACAACAGCTATCATCATGTAAAGGGCAATTGCTCTCATCAAGTGAGCAAGCGTTTAGGGACAACAGCTCCCATAAAGTCAGGTACACTTGCTCTCAACAAGTGATCCTTTAGGGACAACGGCTCTTATCATGGAAAAGAAAAATTGCACTTATAAAGGTAGCCTTTAGAGACAACGGATCTCATCATGTAAGTGACAATTGCTCTTATCAAGTGCGCAAGCATTAGGGACAACGGCTATCATCATGTAAAGGGCAATTGCTCTCATCAAGTGAGCAAGCGTTTAGGGACAACGGCTCCTATAAAGTCAGGTACAATTGCTCTCAACAAGTGAGCCTTTAGGGACAACGGCTCTTATCATGGAAGAGAAAAATTGCACTTATAAAGGTAGCCTTTAGAGACAACGGATCTCATCATATAAGTGACAATTGCTCTTATTAAGTGTGCAAGCATTAGGGACAACGGCTATCATCATGTAAAGGGCAATTGCTCTCATCAAGTGAGCAAGCGTTTATTTTTTTTTGGTAAAGGGGTTAACCCCGGTAAATATATAACCAAAAAATCGTTAAGTACAAATGGAATGTGGCTGAGGTACCACATTAACCTCAAGCAAAAAGCTTGATAAACTAGTGCTTATGACATGCCATAAACACAAACCTAGCAATAATACAAGCACCTAACTAGGTATAAAAACAAGAAAAATCTTGAATCAAGCGAACGTCCCGCCTCCATCCATAATCACGAAGGGAGCAAGGCAACCCAGGAAGTCTGCCTCCTTAAAAACCCTTTCCAAGAAAAACCCCTAGGGAAAAACCTTGGAGTAGGGAAAAAGAGTACAGCCCTTACCTGGCACTCCCCTCGTGAAAATAACAAGCACTTGGAATCTTCCATGTATCCAACGGCATACGAGACCGAGGGGTTAACTTCTTGAATTTGAAGCTAACCAACTTCAACCGAATGGTAGAGACAATAACTTGAACCACATCATCCACCTTAGCCTTCTTATGCTTAAAAAGCCTAGAATTGCGTTCCATCCAAAGGTAGTAGGTAGTAGCAGCAAGTAATAGCCGAGATAATATGCTTACAACAGATCGCCCCTTAGAAATAGGAATAAGGAACAAAAGCACATCCTCCATCACGGGTGGAACCGCATCCATGCCGGAAAGAGACCGGACCTTCAACCAAACCTGCGAAGAAAATTGACACTCAAAAAACAAGTGAGCGTGAGAATCAGGAACCGTATCACAAAGTGGGCATCGAAGGAGATTTAAATCCACATTAGGCCCAACATCCGATTCCCTAAGTCTATCTTGAGTCTTCAACTTCTGCCTAATGACAAGCCACAAATGAATAGCATGCCGGGGAATACAATGAGAAAACCACGGAATATGAAACCAATCAACTTGGTCAGCCCTAGCACGAAGGGATTCCCAAGCACATGCAACCGAGAAAGGTCTAAGATTACCCTCCAAATCACGCCACAATAAACCATCCTCCGTATCATCAATTAAATTTGGGACCAGGAGATTAACTAAATCAGGAAATCGAGAATACCAATCAGACGGCCATCTCCAAGTACCATTAAAAATCACATCACAAACTGAATCCGAAAGGGTTAAACCAGCCCGAGCAATATCCCTAGCCGTGAACATATCACGAATAGGGCTAAAAGCACACCACATGTCAAACCAAGCTGAAGTAGACTTACCGTTATTGATTATATGCTATATAAAAGGACGCACCTTAGGACGAATAGCAAGTAACTTACGCCATCCCCAACTAACGTCACCCAAGCAAGGAACATCCCAAAAGCTCCTACCACGAAGCTTATATGAATGAATCCATTTGACCCATAAGGACTCCTTATGAGTTAAAATACTCCAAATATGCGTAGTCATAAGAGCAATATTAAAATCAGCCAACCTACGAATACCAAGACCACCTTCACAATGGGGCTTGCAAACAGATTCCCACGCTACCTTGGCCTTACCTCTTTTCATTTCCCCTTGACACCATAAGAAGCCTCTCATAAGCTGCTCCAAATCATGCACAATACGAGTAGGAAGGATAAAAACAGAAGCCCAATAAATATGCATAGAAGACAACACAGATCTGATCAATTGAAGCCTCCCCGCAAGAGAAAGAAACTTATTGCGCCAATCATTCACCCGACTTTCCAATTTTTCCACCAGAACCTTACAATCCCTATAAAGCAGCCTAGAAGATATTAAAGGAACACCAAGATACCGAACAGGGAGAGAGCCTTCTGCAAATGGCATAGATTGAAGAATGGTAGCTTTCAAAGCATTAGGAACATTACAGAAGAAAGCAGTACTTTTAGGAATACTTGGGACAAGGCCCGAAACATTCTTGAAATCCTCCAAAGCTTGCATAATAACATTAACCGAAACAGGGTGGCCTCTAGAAAACAAGAAAAGATCATCTGCAAAACAAAGATTAATAATTCTCTGCTGCTCACACAAGTGATGAAACTGGAAATCCGCCGAATTAGAAACCTTTTTCTGCAAAATAAGCGTTAAAACCTCCATAACCAAAGTAAACAGATAAGGAGATAAAGGGTCTCCTTGTCTAAGGCCACGCTTACCCTTGAACCAGCCATGAAGATCCCCATTAATACATATAGAATATGAAGTAGAGGAGACACAAACCATGATCCATTCAACCATTTTGTGATGAAAACCAAAACCAACCAGAATAGACTTAAGAAAATCCCAATCAACCGTATCATAAGCTTTCTGGATATCAACTTTAAAAGCACATCTAGGCTGGCCCCTCCCTCTATGATAATTACGCATAAGCTCTTGGGTAAGTAATATATTATCCGATATACGACGCCCAGGAACAAACGCAGATTGATTAATACTAACCAAATCACTAAGGGCCTCTTTAATGCGATTAGCAATAATCTTACTAATGCATTTATATAGAACATTGCAGCAAGAAATAGGCCTATAGTCATTAATCTTAGAAGGGGTAGACACTTTAGGAATCAAAGATATAATGGTGTGATTAATTTCCTTCAGAAGCTTACCATTATTAAAGAAGTCCCTAATAGCACCTGTAATATCACAACCAACAACATCCCAAGCTTTCTTAAAAAACGCAGCAGTGTAACCATCCGGACCGGGGGCCTTATCATCCCCCATCGAGAACAAAGCATCCTTAATATCAGCATCCGTAACATCCCGAACCATAAAATCAGCCCTATGCTGATCGAGAACATTACTAAACAAATCATGATCGTCAAGAGGGCTACAATCACCTTCCGTGCCAAGAAACTGCTCATAATGAGAAACAAACGCCCCTGCAACCGCATTACCCTCATACAAAACATTAGCCGCATCTCGAACCAATTCAATTCGATTGCGAGCACATTTACTTTTAACAATATTATGAAAATAAGCCGTATTAGAATCACCTGCATGGAGCCATTGAATTTTAGATTTTTGCTTAAGAAATCTCTCTTCGTCAAGGGTAGCCTCGTTAAAAGCAACAAGGTAATGCGCATGCTCCTCACGAAGGGCTGAATTGAAAGGATCCTTATCAATTGCCACTTGGACCTCATCTAACTCCTTACGAATATTAGCAACCCGCTCATGAAGATTACCTTGATTACGTAAAAGCTTACGAAAAGGAGATTTCAGCCCCTTCAAGCGTTTAACAACACGATACATAGCACAACCATTGACATCAATATTCCACCCCGAAGTAACCGTATCAAGAAAGCCATCTTTATGCACCAGAAAATTAGAAAACTTAAACGGTTTAGGTTTAAGTTTGGTCACCTGAGGGATACGAAGAACACAAGGAGAGTGATCCGATATCCGGTACGGTTGAAAGATAGCAAAAGAACCCGGGAAAATATCACAAAACTTCAAATTACCCATAACACGATCAATTTTCTTCAACGTTCCATTAGAGCCTCTTGGTTTTTGATTCCAAGTAAAATGCAGCCCCGTACTATTAATATCCATAACCTCCATATTCATAACACAATCTTTAAATTCACGCATAGCAATATCAGGAGCATAACCACCACATGAATGATCTTCCAAATTAAGAGCAGCATTAAAATCTCCCAATAACACCCAAGGTCTATTACGCATAAAAGTAGCATGACTAATGAGGTTGTTCCAAAGAGCTCTCCGATCAACATAATAGTTATCTGCATATACAAAAGAACAAAAGACAGTTTTGTTTTCATTACGAATATTAACCTGTACATGCATAACTTGGTTAGTAGAAGCCATAACCATAACATCAACAATATCATCATTCCAGCCAAGAATGATCCGAGAACCCTTATTACATAGATTACCATTAGACGTCCATTTCCAACGACGACACACCTTACGACATGTATCGTACACACATGAAGCATCCACATGAGACTCCAAAACAGCACACACACTAAGGTTATTCTCATTAACAACCTGACGAACCTCTTTTTGTTTAGGGGACCGGTTCAGACCCCTTATATTCCATGAAGCAATACTAAACATCGGGAACATTAAGAACGGAAGTGCTTGCCCCCGATTGATCAAACAAATTACCAGATTCATCAAAAACATTAACAACCTCCTCCTCATCAAGCTTAGTATCCTCCTGACCACCCTCATCCGTAGCTAAAGCATCAAAAGGATTAGAAGTGGAAATATTAGCATTCGATTTAGGGGAGCTTACCTTGGTAGTTTGGTTGTTTATTGTAACATTCTCATCATGAGACGGACTAATACTCTCCTTGGGCTGAACATTACTACTAGATGGAGCAACATCCACCTTTTCTATGGTAGGACCAGAACTAGTACTAGCTACACCAGATGGTGGTTGAGATGGAGTTGCAACAGCTTTAGGTCTATAGTACATGTTCTTACCTACAGGGAACCCCTTAACCACGTTGTTATCCTTAGCCAAACCCTTCTTTTTATTTTTCTTTTTTCCCACCAGTTGAAAACCATCATCATCATTAGATTTCTCCACAACGGGTGTAGGCATAACTTTCTTAGGACAGCAATCCGTGGAATGACCAAATATCAAACATACATCACACCTAGGTGGTTTCCATTCATACTCTACCCGGATTATTTCAGAAGTGAATCCAAGACTATCCACAAGAGGGACTCCAACAGTAACTGACTCCTTAAGATCAGCATGAGAATCAATTTCAATTAAACATCTAGCAAAGCTGCTTCTCCCCCATGAATCAATACACATCGCACTAGTATAAGAATCAAGCATTATAGGATTACCTAAGTGCGTAGCAATAATACTAATACCATCTTCCGAAAACACCTGCAATGGAACATCATGAAGCTTAACCCATACAGGAATACGGGTTAATTCTTCTTTCTTTAAGCTCGTATTCATGGTCCACTTTTTGAGAATAATAGGGCTATTC
>JARVZY010000684.1:0-26491 GCA_030686995.1 Artemisia argyi
GTCGTAATGTTCTTTTCCATTCCTACTCTTATTACGATGTACCAAACACATTTATTCCATTACGTTGTTCATTCCATTCATTTGACATTTCATTCCGTCATACCAAACGAGGGTCTGTTTGGTCAACCGCAGTTGAGGAAATTTCATGGAATTTGATATTAAAATTCCATGAAAAAGCATGTTTGGTAGGTCTCAATCAAGAAATTAAAATGATAAAAAAGGGAATGGAAAGCAACATGTGAAAGAGTAAAGAAGGGAACTAGTAAAGAAAGGAAGAAGATGATCTACTTTGCGTTATTAGGTTCTGAGTAAATGTATTACATTCAAACTTCTGAGAAAATAATAAATCAAGTTGCATTCATAGACGATGAACTTGGTATTAGGTTCTGAGTAAATGTATTAGGCTGCCCACAATGGGCCTGAATATTATCGGTCGAGCACATTGGCAACCGATTTGGAGATCGGTCGACTCCACTGTGGAGTTTATTTGCAATATCGGTCGAGCAGCGAATATTTAAGCTATCGGTTGAGTTGTCGACCGACTTTGAAACCACAAAAAGCTTCCAAAATTCATACCATTTGTATTCTATAAAATGAGACAATATTAAAAGTAATTAGAGTATAAGAAGAAGACTTACCGTTTACCAATTGGATGAAAGCTTTGAGAGTGAGTGAAGTTTTGGTGAATGGTGGAAGATGAAATGAAGTTACAAAGAGTAAAGGTGACTGTGGTTGACTCCAAAGTCAAGTTATTTGCATTTTTAGTCCTTCGGTTTTAGATAATATGCAATCTATTGGATTAAGCTACAATGTCAAATTTCAAAAACAAATCTACAATATTGGCAAATATATATTTTGTTGAAAATAGCACCAGATAACATTATAGCACCTTATAACATTAAAGCTAAAATTAAGATAATAATAAGCAGATAATGAAATTTAAGTTTATGTTAAAAATGATTTTTTTTAAAAGAAAAAATATGGGTCACTACTGTGGAGAGAGAGGTGAATATGGGTTGAGGAGAGAGAAAGCTGAGGTGACAGCCGGAAAGATGATGCAATATAGGTCACCACTGTGCCTAACCTTACATTCAAACTTCCGAGAAAATAAGGCTGGCCACAGTAAGGCGACCCAATCCTCTCATTTTTCCCTACCACGTCAGCTTTCTCTCTCCAACGACCTGCAGGTGATTGGGTGCCCCAGTAAGAGCGACCAAGTTCAATTTTTTTTTTTTTTTTTTTTTTTTTTTTTTTTTTTTTTTACAAATAATATCTAAAAAAATTACAAGACAAAAAAAATAAAAAAATAAATAATTAATTATAGGTGATATTTTTCACAGAATATATTTGAAATTTGACATTGTAGCTTAAAACCGAAGGACCAGAAATGCAAATAAATTGACTTTTGAGTCAACCCGAGTTGCCTTTACACTTTTGTAACTTCATTTCATCTTCCTCCATTTTTATTGCACTCATTCATACCATTGGGAACCTGTAAGTCTTCTTCTATTCTAAACATTTAAAAATAATAATAATAAAAAAAAAAATAATATACACACAAAAGTTTGGCGACCGTCGATCGTGACCACGACCCATTTGAGTTTTTTGTCGTCCCGCGACAAAATCACCACAACAAGAACGACCGACCTCGACCGAATCGGTCGACCTCCTTACTGTGGCCAGCCTAATAAATCAAGTTGCATTCATAAACAATGAACTTGGTATTTATTTATAGACACTTGACATTCGCGCATGATATTATCCATTATGACTTAACTAGCAGGTACCCGCGCGATGCAGCGGGTACCCTGTGATTAAAGTTTAGATGCAAACAAAATAACAATGGCGAACTCATTAACCGGAGAAAAACATGATCCCAATCTGACCTAATTCACCCATTTTTACCGATTCTGACGGGTCATCATCCGTTTCGTTTTTTAACGGCTTTTATTGGCTAGCCGAACCAATGGCGACTTCGGGTTCCGGTTGAACTCGTTGGTCCGGTCCGGTTGAGCCTGTTGGTCAGGTCCGGTTGAACCCGTTGGTCCGGTCCGGTTTTCAAAATCATATGTACCATCAATGTAAATTGTATAAAGCTTTGTGTGTTTTATTTGTTTGTACAATGTGTATTATAACATGTTTTTTTATTATAGGGGTGCTTTAAAAATAATATTAATTAGTGTTTAATGTTTTATTCTTAATTTTAAGTTTTTTTTATATGTGTGTTTAATTGATTTGTACCAAGTGCTTTATATGTTGCATGTCTTAATTTTAAGACTTTTGATATTTAATGTGTTTAATGTTAGGAAATTAAGTTTAAGAGATATTTAATGTTTCAAAATTGTGTTTAATTTACTTGTACATATTGCTTTGTTAGTTGTATTACTTAATTTTAAGATATTTAATGCCATTAGTGTGTTTAATTCAATTAGTGTGTTTAAATTAGTTGTACATGTAGCTTTGATGATTGTAATGCTTAATTTTAAGTATTTCTATATTTAGTAGGCCTAAATGCTTTATAAGATAGTTAGATAAAGAGGTGAGTTAGTTTTCATACTATTAAAAAATAAGATTGTTATATCCTCCTACATGATCCTCCTACACTCATCCTTCTACCTACATAATTATACAACATATGTCATGCATTAACTCTCTCTCTTGATTTATGTCATTGATATTTCTACTTGTTACAGTCTCGCAAGTAGGAAGATTTGTAGGCACAAATAGTAGGAATAAATATCATTTTTCTATTAAAAAAGGATAATTTCATATACCTAATCTAAATATCAAAATATCATATATACCAAAAATACATTATAGTATTTTTTTTGGTTGGGTATATATGGAATTGATTAAAAAAATAAAAAAAAATGATTAATCTCCATCATTCATCTTGTTAGATCTAATGACTTATATTGGAATTAAAATTAAAGTTGGAGGGGCAAAATCATCATTCAACCATCCCAAGTAAAATCCTCAACCACCAAAGATAACCTGTCATTTTTCATTTAGTCACACACACGCACGTACGGATGCATACACACGCACGCGCACACACACTCTTACTCCATCATTCAAAAACCTAACTCCAAATCAAAATTCGTTAAATCAGAACAAAATGGAAGCATTTATTGTTAGGAAGTTGATTCCGGCGAGATTTACTACTCAAAATGAACCGTGTCAACCTCCGATTAAAAAATATGCTTAAAGGCTAGGTATGTTATAAAGTCATATATTCATGATTAGATATGTATTTTGTTGTTATTGTTGCTGTTTTTGTTGCTAATTATTGTGAAATTTTAATTAGACAAGTTTATTGATGATCATAGAGAATATATTTGTGATTAATTCTTACATTACAATGTTAGTGGAGCATTATTAGTGTATATTATTTTAGAAAAATGATGATAATAATTGTTAATGGATGATTGTTGTGAATATATTAGAGATTAGTGTAACAATTCGCATTTTCAGGATAATTACTTTTCCCGAAAAATTTCACTATTCACTTTTACTATTCATTTTTCCCGAAATTTTCCCGAAACTTGATTTTTGTTTCTTGGCCTCGAGTGATAAATCATTTCCATGGCAAATTAAAAGTTTGACATTCATAAGCTCATTTTCGTGAAAGTTATTAAGGAATTACACGTTTTAGGGTAAAACGTCATTCAGAAATTCTACGCACAACGAAATTCGGTCGCGTTAATTTTCTCCGTATCAGAAAAATGTTTGACACACTCATGATTTATTTGAGAATTAATCGTGACTGAGAAAAACATGACCAAAATAAGCCTCGGCCGTGAAAAACTGGAATTTTCAGTTTTTAAGCGTTCTTACTCAGCCGTAACCTTAGCCTATACCTGCACCGCGTTTCTAATACAATTTGAGTTTTCAACTTATTAGAAAAAGTCAACATATTTTTCCATCCTCCTTTGACCAAAAAAATCATTCCTTGATTTTATAAGTCATTCCTTGATTTTTAGGCTTACGGTTTGATGTCTAAAAGACATTTAATACCAACCGACACTAGACTGAGCCCAGTCTATACATTATAAGTCATTTTAAATCAATGTTATCCTATTAGAAAAGTAACATTTTACTTTTCTCAATTTTACGCAATATTCGTACATTTTACGTATTACGCGTTTTAGACCCGTGTTTCCAGTTTTAGCAGGGTTTTACCACCCCAATGGAACCTACCACTTATTTTATATTTTATTATGGAGTATATTGACAAGTTTAATCATTCTTCCAAGTTTCGTATTTTTACGATACCCGGTTTTACGTTTCGTGGCTTAACCATTTACGGTTAGCATTTCACGGAGTCAAAACTTACTAGATATCTTGGATAATATCAACAAGACCAACTCATCCTTCCTATCCACATTGAAACCGACTTAGGGGGGGGATTCACCACCCTTGTGGCTTGATCTCATGCTATGTAACCTTGGATGATTACAAGTGTTAAACTTGGTCTCCAAGTGTTGACTAGTCATACATGTAACCTCCTCAAGACCTTATTTAAGCCTTCTCTTCCCCTCCTTGGCCATACCAACGACCCAAAACAACCATAACTTACCATTTTGATCATGATTTAGCTAGTTCATTCCATTAGAGTTTAAGGTTTAAGTTCCTTGCATGATCCTTAACACCTTTCAACCATAAAATCACCATAAAACACCACAAAAACTCATCAAATTTCCAAGTGTTCTTAGTGAAGATTTTTACTAAGGCTTGTTTTTGTGATAGATTAGTGTTTATCAAGGGATTATAAGATGGGGTTTTTGATATGGAAGCTTGGCTATGGTTGGAAAATATTTGAAAGATTAAGTAGTAATTCTTGGTTTTGATCTTGGTTCTAGTTAGGTTCTTCACAAGTTGTAAGCAAACTCTAATACACTTCCTTGCTTAAATATCATATTCATGCTATTTACATATCATTCATGCTATATATTGTCTTGTTATCATGTCCATGATGTATAAAAGTGAGCAAAACAAGTTATTGTTATTGATTGTTAAAACAAGTTATTAAAACAAGTAAACTAGTGATTTTCTTGGTAAGACCTGATCAAAATGGTAAAAATATGATATTGGATTATTACATATTGTAGTAGAGGACTTAACAAGGAAACCATAGCAATTTGAACCACCCAAAACGAGTATACGAGTCAAAAGTTACGCCCATTTGAAATTACCAAAGATTTCCGGCAAAACTGCCTAAATAGCATTCTGATCAAATTTTGATTTTGAAAGTCCCACTTCTGCTCCGATTCATCAAAAAGTTAAAACACAAAAGTTGTCCGGAACGATGTTTTCGTTCAGGAACAAAGAAGCTCGAGCCCTGAAAACGCTTTCCGAGTGATAAAATTCTTCAAATACTAAACAGCCCATTTTTTAGGCGAAAGTCACAAGATTATGGTTATACTTTAAAAGGAACAAGAGGTCTTATGACCTATAATCAAGACCACCACCATGGCTAGAGCCAAGTTTGTGTCTCATGACCTTGGAACAAGGACCAAAGATCATGGCTAGGCCATGACGAAATGACCATACCAACTTACATAGGCGTAAACATGAAACAAGGAATTGGTGATATATTGAACAAGCAATTTGGCTCTACTTCACTTAAAAAGGAACCATGAGTTATTACCAAGAGAAAATGGTCATACAAGACTTATGAAACTACCCCTAATAACAATCTTCATGTACTAATAAACTTTCCTAAGTTTATTCAAATATTGGACATGTAACTTTTCGGATCATAACTTATATATATATATGCTTTATCAACTACTACAATAGTAGGGAGCCTCATGTGAGGAGTTCATTATGTAAGCCATCGAGATGAGTTGTGGATTTACGAATTAAAGTGTCCTGGCTCCTCGAACGCTTACTAACATGACTTCTGAATTATGTCGGCCCGAACGGTAGTAAACGATATACAAAACATACATGTTTCATGAATCATCTCTTTCAAAGACTTACACTATACATCATACCACATCATGGACTAAGTGCAAGACATACATATATTGGCATGTTTATGTTTCCTTAGACATTATTCCAAACCTAAGTTGCAACAATTATTCTAGGTTGCTCGTAGAAGTTCTTACGGCATATCCATCATTCTCATTATACATCATCCAACTCAAGGTGAGTTCATAGCCCCACTTTCTATTGTTTAACTGTTTTACAAACCCTTGGGGGGAATACATGCTATTATTTTTCTACTCGAACACAATGCTTTCTACTGTATTCTATTCGACTATGTTTTATTATCACTAAGTAACATCCTTGCCAAACCAAGATCCCTTATTATGAACCATTTAATCACTTGCGAGGGTTACTTGCAAGTGAGCGCGAATATTGTGAATAGGCCTATTGGGATTGACGAATCCCACTTGTTTTGACTAAGTTCAAACAAATGCATTAATATTTGAGACATTAGGTATGACGGCAAAATACCTACCGGGATAAATCTGCCGATCGATATTGGTACACGTTAACGTTTTGGTGTCATAAGCTTAGTGAATTAATAACCTTTCTGGGCATATAACAACGTAGCCCATCTTTGTTTTCTAACTATGAGTGTGAGTCTATAGCTCACACTACGATTATTGTGTTCAAACGATTTAACTACAAACACTACGATTATTGTGTTCAAACGATTTAACTACAAACACTACGATTATTGTGTTCAAACGATTTAACTACAAACACTACGATTATTGTGTTCAAACGATTTAACTAAACTCTATGAATATCACTCAACCTTTGTGTTGACCTCTCAAGCATGTATTTCAGGTTCATGACGATCAAGGATGGCACGGAAGGACACGGATACTCAAGAAAGCTATAAATTTTATTATCATTCAAAAACTCACTTAATGTGATTTGTAAACATGGAACCAATTGGGACCTCATTTTGTAATCTCTGATATTTATACAATTTGAATGATTTTTAAAACGACTCAATTGGAGTTCGTTTTCTATTATTGTGACTATTGTGCCGTCAAGTAACACCCAGTTCGAATTCCGCTGCAACCATGAATTGGGGGTGTTACAGATTGGTACCAGAGCCATGGTTATAGAGAAACGGGTCTAATTGAGACCTAAACTATAACCACAATTACAAGCAAAAACATTTTTATAGCCTTCCACTCTCTGTGTCTTCCATCCTCCAGACGATTATGGACTTAGTAAGCATGTTATGCTACATAAACATATTAGTATATTCATATATACCCATTTTAAGCATTTCCCCGTAGACATTTTATGCTACACAAACATAATTGCATATTGATATATGTACCCTAAACATAATTGAGCATTTCCCCGTAAGCATTTTATACTACATGAACATATTAGTATATTGATATATAAACTCGGTTTATTATCAATCATTTATCTAAACAATGGACTAAACATATCTGCGTATGCCTATTCTAGGGCATTACGACACAACCAGATTCTCCCAATCATGTTCCTACTCCAACATTTTATGTCCAAGACATTGTAACTGATTACAATGGTCTTTTCTATTTACCGGACATTGTATGATACAATGGTCTTAATCATTTCTCAAATGTTTTGAGTCACACAATGGTCTAACCTACTTCCCAGACATTGTGAATTGCACAATGGTCTAATCTACTTCTGAGACATTGTGATTTACGTAATGGTCTCTGGAATTATTCCATCACATCATCAATATCATTTCGTATGATATCAAAAGCCCATCACAATCTATCGATTTCCAAACAAGAAATATGAGATTTCTAAAGGACAAACTAATCCATCATCGACAAAAGCTGAAGTTCAGCTCTACATTTATCAAAGTTTTCTTCTGAAACCTTCATTGTTAAAAGTTCGTGATCCTGGCCAAGTATGGACTATTTTAGAATTACTTAAAACTTCCTTTCCACACATACCTACCCGTACTATCTTCTATGCAATGGAATATGAAAACATACGTTACAAGTCTTGTATGGACGGGACTTGCAATTTAAGGGTTTGACATCGCCTTTGTTTAGTGGACAGTTTCCCGAAAGCAACGGACATATCACAAGTATACCTAATTTAGGTATTTGAAAATTTTATCGAACCTTGGCTAAATATAGACTAGTCACCTATATTTAACCTAGGGACAGTGGAATATAGTCTGACTAACTATATTCGACTTAAAATTTTCAAATACTGAGAATAGTTGTACTAGGGTTATGTTTAGATTGATTTCCTACATGAAAACGATAAACCACCAGAATACATTAAAACAATCTAGAGACACGATAGTGCCTTACCACTCAGCAAGATCTTAACACCTTATTTGTATGATCTAAATTCATTCTTGAAAATTTTCATTTATGAGATAATCCGAACTACTATCTTGGGATAGTTATCAATTATTCTCTTCATCCCGTAGAAGTACCATCCTGTTTAGGTCCTAAGGATACCATTCCATCATAAACTTTTAAAATCTCTTAAGATTTTTTAAAGCAAACTCAACATCTATACCTAACAGTATTAATGTTAAGCATACATTACACACTTTTGTTCATCAACATATCACAACATTATCTTCACAACCGTTGGAACCACAAGCTCATTAACAGATCTTGATGCACTTTTAAAGCTCAAATCATCCTTAGTTACACCGCAAGCACCCTTATCAGCTTTACAAGATTGAATATTCATCTTGTACTTTTGGAACACCAGTATCATCTCGTAATACCCTACCTTGTAACTCACCGGCAATTTGTGAATGTTGTGTTGGAAATTCTTAAGTAGGATGATTTGTAATTATTTGAATGGATTGGGATGCCTTTTCATTTAAATAAAGAAATTGTAAATCACCGAACCATAAGTTTATATTTCCCTATTTACATTGTTTGGGATGCCTCTCTATGTAAATAAAGAATTATAGACAAGTGGGCTTATTTATATCCGAAATAACGTAAGTATGAAGTCAATAAACACTAGGTACAACAACAGATTACTTACAAGGCTATGATTGCAATTACTATCTCAATTCCTATTAATATTCGACTGCTATATCAATTTCCTTTGATATTCGAATATTACCATACCTTTCCTACATAAAAGTAAGCCTCATCCTACACCATACACTGAAATGACAAATCAAACTACATCACCGGTAATCCCAGACTTTAGTCCTCATAAGTAACAACACCTGTTCATCGACACCACTCCAACATATGACACACAAAGAACTTCGGGACGAAGTTCCCCGTAAGGGGTAGAGACTGTAACAATTCGCATTTTCAGGATAATTACTTTTCCCGAAAAATTTCACTATTCACTTTTACTATTCATTTTCCCGAAATTTTCCCGAAACTTGATTTTTGTTTCTTGGCCTCGAGTGATAAATCATTTCCATGGCAAATTAAAAGTTTGACATTCATAAGCTCATTTTCGTGAAAGTTATTAAGGAATTACACGTTTTAGGGTAAAACGTCATTCAGAAATTCTACGCACAACGAAATTCGGTCGCGTTAATTTTCTCCGTATCAGAAAAATGTTTGACACACTCATGATTTATTTGAGAATTAATCGTGACTGAGAAAAACATGACCAAAATAAGCCTCGGCCGTGAAAAACTGGAATTTTCAGTTTTTAAGCGTTCTTACTCAGCCGTAACCTTAGCCTATACCTGCACCGCGTTTCTAATACAATTTGAGTTTTCAACTTATTAGAAAAAGTCAACATATTTTTCCATCCTCCTTTGACCAAAAAAATCATTCCTTGATTTTATAAGTCATTCCTTGATTTTTAGGCTTACGGTTTGATGTCTAAAAGACATTTAATACCAACCGACACTAGACTGAGCCCAGTCTATACATTATAAGTCATTTTAAATCAATGTTATCCTATTAGAAAAGTAACATTTTACTTTTCTCAATTTTACGCAATATTCGTACATTTTACGTATTACGCGTTTTAGACCCGTGTTTCCAGTTTTAGCAGGGTTTTACCACCCCAATGGAACCTACCACTTATTTTATATTTTATTATGGAGTATATTGACAAGTTTAATCATTCTTCCAAGTTTCGTATTTTTACGATACCCGGTTTTACGTTTCGTGGCTTAACCATTTACGGTTAGCATTTCACGGAGTCAAAACTTACTAGATATCTTGGATAATATCAACAAGACCAACTCATCCTTCCTATCCACATTGAAACCGACTTAGGGGGGGGATTCACCACCCTTGTGGCTTGATCTCATGCTATGTAACCTTGGATGATTACAAGTGTTAAACTTGGTCTCCAAGTGTTGACTAGTCATACATGTAACCTCCTCAAGACCTTATTTAAGCCTTCTCTTCCCCTCCTTGGCCATACCAACGACCCAAAACAACCATAACTTACCATTTTGATCATGATTTAGCTAGTTCATTCCATTAGAGTTTAAGGTTTAAGTTCCTTGCATGATCCTTAACACCTTTCAACCATAAAATCACCATAAAACACCACAAAAACTCATCAAATTTCCAAGTGTTCTTAGTGAAGATTTTTACTAAGGCTTGTTTTTGTGATAGATTAGTGTTTATCAAGGGATTATAAGATGGGGTTTTTGATATGGAAGCTTGGCTATGGTTGGAAAATATTTGAAAGATTAAGTAGTAATTCTTGGTTTTGATCTTGGTTCTAGTTAGGTTCTTCACAAGTTGTAAGCAAACTCTAATACACTTCCTTGCTTAAATATCATATTCATGCTATTTACATATCATTCATGCTATATATTGTCTTGTTATCATGTCCATGATGTATAAAAGTGAGCAAAACAAGTTATTGTTATTGATTGTTAAAACAAGTTATTAAAACAAGTAAACTAGTGATTTTCTTGGTAAGACCTGATCAAAATGGTAAAAATATGATATTGGATTATTACATATTGTAGTAGAGGACTTAACAAGGAAACCATAGCAATTTGAACCACCCAAAACGAGTATACGAGTCAAAAGTTACGCCCATTTGAAATTACCAAAGATTTCCGGCAAAACTGCCTAAATAGCATTCTGATCAAATTTTGATTTTGAAAGTCCCACTTCTGCTCCGATTCATCAAAAAGTTAAAACACAAAAGTTGTCCGGAACGATGTTTTCGTTCAGGAACAAAGAAGCTCGAGCCCTGAAAACGCTTTCCGAGTGATAAAATTCTTCAAATACTAAACAGCCCATTTTTTAGGCGAAAGTCACAAGATTATGGTTATACTTTAAAAGGAACAAGAGGTCTTATGACCTATAATCAAGACCACCACCATGGCTAGAGCCAAGTTTGTGTCTCATGACCTTGGAACAAGGACCAAAGATCATGGCTAGGCCATGACGAAATGACCATACCAACTTACATAGGCGTAAACATGAAACAAGGAATTGGTGATATATTGAACAAGCAATTTGGCTCTACTTCACTTAAAAAGGAACCATGAGTTATTACCAAGAGAAAATGGTCATACAAGACTTATGAAACTACCCCTAATAACAATCTTCATGTACTAATAAACTTTCCTAAGTTTATTCAAATATTGGACATGTAACTTTTCGGATCATAACTTATATATATATATGCTTTATCAACTACTACAATAGTAGGGAGCCTCATGTGAGGAGTTCATTATGTAAGCCGTCGAGATGAGTTGTGGATTTACGAATTAAAGTGTCCTGGCTCCTCGAACGCTTACTAACATGACTTCTGAATTATGTCGGCCCGAACGGTAGTAAACGATATACAAAACATACATGTTTCATGAATCATCTCTTTCAAAGACTTACACTATACATCATACCACATCATGGACTAAGTGCAAGACATACATATATTGGCATGTTTATGTTTCCTTAGACATTATTCCAAACCTAAGTTGCAACAATTATTCTAGGTTGCTCGTAGAAGTTCTTACGGCATATCCATCATTCTCATTATACATCATCCAACTCAAGGTGAGTTCATAGCCCCACTTTCTATTGTTTAACTGTTTTACAAACCCTTGGGGGGAATACATGCTATTATTTTTCTACTCGAACACAATGCTTTCTACTGTATTCTATTCGACTATGTTTTATTATCACTAAGTAACATCCTTGCCAAACCAAGATCCCTTATTATGAACCATTTAATCACTTGCGAGGGTTACTTGCAAGTGAGCGCGAATATTGTGAATAGGCCTATTGGGATTGACGAATCCCACTTGTTTTGACTAAGTTCAAACAAATGCATTAATATTTGAGACATTAGGTATGACGGCAAAATACCTACCGGGATAAATCTGCCGATCGATATTGGTACACGTTAACGTTTTGGTGTCATAAGCTTAGTGAATTAATAACCTTTCTGGGCATATAACAACGTAGCCCATCTTTGTTTTCTAACTATGAGTGTGAGTCTATAGCTCACACTACGATTATTGTGTTCAAACGATTTAACTACAAACACTACGATTATTGTGTTCAAACGATTTAACTACAAACACTACGATTATTGTGTTCAAACGATTTAACTAAACTCTATGAATATCACTCAACCTTTGTGTTGACCTCTCAAGCATGTATTTCAGGTTCATGACGATCAAGGATGGCACGGAAGGACACGGATACTCAAGAAAGCTATAAATTTTATTATCATTCAAAAACTCACTTAATGTGATTTGTAAACATGGAACCAATTGGGACCTCATTTTGTAATCTCTGATATTTATACAATTTGAATGATTTTTAAAACGACTCAATTGGAGTTCGTTTTCTATTATTGTGACTATTGTGCCGTCAAGTAACACCTAGTTCGAATTCCGCTGCAACCATGAATTGGGGGTGTTACAATTAGGGATTTGGTTTCACAACTATGATTATATACAATTGATATTTGGCTTATAAAATGTTTATGGGAGTTTTATTGTTAATATTTGGCTTATCAAATGTTTATGAGAGTTTTAATGTAGATTTGTTTGTTTATTGGTGAGCTTGTTATTGCTTCGGAAGGTTTAACTGATAGGTTTCGTAATGATGTGTGTGATTAGTGTTGATTCATTGTGTAGAAACAATGATATCAAATTTTTTGGAAAACTAGAATTGGGGATTGAATAGTTTTTGTTGTTTATTAGTTCGTTTTAAGAAATCTTGGATTCATATGCTTGATGTGAAATCAACACGACACGCAAGTATATAAATACAATAAACAATATGTAAATACAAGATAGAAATGGAAAGAGCCAACCAAAGACACGGTGATTTATAGTGGTTCGACGCGAAGCTTCCTTCGTCGCCCTACTCCACTCCTCGTGTACCCAACTCGAGAGTTTGTATGTACTATATCAACAAGCTCCATTTCGGCGGAGAAAACCTTACAATGTTTCTTAACTTCTTTACCGATACTAAGCTAGATTTTGAGTCTTTTCCCAAGGCAAGACCAACCTTACTTCACAATGTATTTTGAGGCCTAAAATACTAACGATCCTTCTACGTTGGTTTATGATGATAACTAACAACTTTGGTGTATGATAGTGGAGTACAATGACACAATGTATATAAAAGATAAACAACAATGTATATAAGTACGCGCTAACAACTGTAGCATCGTAAAGTTATATGGTTCATGTGGTTCGGGAGGTCTAGGTTGATCAAAGAAGATGAAAGGATTCATCTTTGTAGTGAGAGAAAGAGTAGAGAGAGGGTAGAGAAATGGGTTTTTATTAAAATGAATATGAAAGTTACACAATTTCCCACACCCCTCATGGAGAGTCATGAGGGGTATTTATAGGCTCATTACAATATAAGTTTGCCTAGTGTACAATTGTAGTCCCTGCAGGTACTACTTGTTACTAATCTAGTCCAATTCACGTATGTGACGTTATCTTTATAAAAGAGCGAGGCTAACAACAACTATAACACTTAGAGGCTTGGAGATCTTCTAATTAATAAAACCTGGAAATTCTGTAAAACATTCATTGTGACCCGATACAAGCATTTGACTCAAACAAACACACAAATATATGCTAATCATTAATTGTAAACTTTCATGTTTGAATTTTGTTCTTTGAAACAAATATTAACTTCCCTACACTTATCTTTTTATAAAATACCTTTATTTGTAATTAAGATGAGGTTAAAGACAAAATAAAGCATTTTCACACGTTTATTTGAAACATGAAAATTAAACATTAATGAGGAAGCATATATATATATGACACAAACAAAAATAAAAATAAACAAACAAATAATTAAAAAGCTTGGGTTGCCTCCTAAGAAGCGTTTTTCTTTATTTACGAGTATTTTAGCTAGACTCAAAGTCATGGCCTATTACGTGTAGATAAGTTCCTCATTGAGGATAGCTTTTGGATCAAATTTATCTTTTATTTTTCTCTTAGTAGGCTTTGTTTGGTATGACTTTTCAAACTTCTCTCCATCGAGATCTATTAATGTCATGCTAATGTGCCACAACCCATCTCCTTCCTTTGGTGGCCTATCCCATTTCCATTTACTCATTGGATCCTCCGATCCCATTTGTTCATTATAAGATTAATTGGCAATGCTCCTAGGAACTTAATCATCTTTCTAAATGCTAGAGGGTTCTCAAATGGATTGATCTCGGCATCCCTAGCTAATTGTTGTTCCATGTAAGCCGCATTCATCACAAATTCATCTTCCAAGTAAAATGGGCATTGAGACCCTATAAAATCTCCATTGAGCCATAGGCCATATCTCGATGGCTTCTTATTCCTAACTAACCAATGGGGTTCCTTTTCTCATCATTGTTGTAAGTGTGCTTTTGGACATCATAAATTGACCTAGTGTAACCTTTTCCTACCGCTATCTTAGACATCTTACAATCTATTATTTCACTAGCGGTCGGTAAAAATCTTCTTCTAACAAGCCATGCGCACTTAAGGTCACTTGGAATATCTAAGACATGGAAATCCACCAAAATGGTTAAGCCAAACTTCCATCCGCTAATCCTATGACTTTTCCATTTCTTCTAATTTTCCTAAATTGAGGTCTCTATAGAGTGACAATGGAAGTATGTTAATGCATGATCCTAGGTCAGCTAAGGTATCATAGGCCTTGGAATTCCCAATACTATAAGGTAGAACAAATAAACTCGAATCATCTAACTTCTTAGGTAACTTGTTTTAAACAAAAGCGGATCCATTCTTACCCAATTTAACCTTCTCCTTATACTTTTCTAAGAGGGCATTATAATAAGGTGCATGATTCAAGACATCAAGAACCGGACGTTCAAGATAAAGATCCTTGAATTCTTCATTTAAATTAGGGTTGGGTTCTTGTTTGGGTGGTGTTTCAATAACTTGGTTGACCGATACATTGATTGATGTATTATCTTTATGATCTTGGTCCTTTGGAAAGGTTTTAGTTTATTTGAAACACGTTTTAATTACATTGACCGAGTAAAATTGAGGACAAGATCTAGGAGACAAAATCGATGAAATAAAGTTAACACCTAATTTCGGGTTCTTGACAGTGTCACTTGGGAGTGCTCCCATTACTAGGTGATAACACTCTAATTATACATATTCTCGAGCATAATATTATATGTTTTATGATCATTTAGTGTGAACTTTTGATACTTAATAGCATGAAATGAATGCAGGTTCACTCTTGAATGCTCTGAAGCAAGAAACATCAAAAAGCACTACTATTTCAACAATCGAAGTAAATAAATAAGAAGTCTGTTATATTAGTCCTTTATTCCAAGCTAAGTGCGCCGGTTTTCCAGCTCAGTGCACCGCACTTGCCTACTCGGTCAAGGAAAGTCAAGAATTAGTTTTTAATAAAAGTGCGCCGGTTTTGTATCTGATGTGCGCCATACTTCCTCTGCATTTATGAAACTTTGGCACCAAGAAAATAGCTAAGTGCGCCGCACTTACAATCGAAGTACGCCGTACTTCGCCTATCAGAAGCCTATAAATAGAGTTCATTTGCAAGCATTTGAACTCTCCACTCTATAACCAATTTTCACTAAGTCAAGATAAGAAGTACAACGTGATCCTGAGCCAGAAGCAGACGTGGAACGAATTAGAACAGGGGCGTTATATACTTGTTGGTGTCGAACTCTTGGTTACTTGTGACACTAGTGTAATCCATTTGATCAATCCAATCCGTATGTCTCTTGTTTACTATTTAATCATTTCTGTTGTCATGAACTCATTAGCCATGAGAGGCTAAACCTCTTGTGATTGCTTGGATATGCGAATATAATAAAGTGATTTATGATTATGCTTTGATCTTTATCAATTTCAAGTTTATGCTGTGAACTATTGTATCCCTAGTCTTATCATGTTTGTTTATTGAAACTGATTGAATATAACCTGTTGGGATAGGTCGAAAGAACCAATTTGTTACATGCAATTCTAGAGACTTGTCTGCGTTTCTGGTATTTGAATGGAGAAATCCGCTTAGGAGAATTGATAATAATCTAGACTAGATATAGAATACTATCTTGAGAGAAGTCTCTTGGTGGATAAACATAAATATTGAATTGAACATTTGAACCTAACAAGTTATGAATTTGCTCTTTTGACGAAAATGGCTAAGTTATAAGTTGTGCACTACTCTTATTATCCAACTAAGATCTAGCATAAGCATTATCACTGAATTATCTAAGCTATCCAAGCAATCATTCGTTTTATCATTTGAATTCTCCATATTACCTTAATCGCTATTTGTTAATTATTATTTTTGTTTACTAATCATTTATACTTAATACGAACGAACTAAGTCCCTATGGATACGACCTGGTCTTACCTAAATCTTATACTACCAACGAGGATTATACTTTACCCGTGTGTTTGGTTTATTAAAATCGGTGAAACTAATATTATAAATTTAAAGCTTTCCTTACACATCAAAGTTTTTGGCGCCGCTGCCGGGGACTTAATTTGTTCCTTAAGCATTTTCAAAGTGAAAGTAGCAAACAAAACCATATTTCCTTCAAAACCAGTACACTCTGTTACTTCTGTTGCAGAAAGCACGCTGCACAAACACTCTTGTGCGCCACACTTATTCACAAAACATACACACACCGCCGTACTTGTCACCAAGTACGACGCACTTATTTAAATCCGTGACGTTTTTCCTAAAAATTCACAATCTTTTCATAAAAACCAAAAAGAATCATCTTCTGATCATCAGAATCACTATCTTTCAAAAATAATCTTGGTAAAAATAACACCGCTGTACTTTTACTCTAGTACGCCAAACTTATCACTTTTACACAAGTACGCCGCACACCTTTCCATGTACGACGCACTCACTTACTCAGAAAATGAAATTTGTCACACTGATTTAAATTTCGCTCTCTAAATTGGATGCACACTCGTTCATATGAAACTAATCATGTTTCACCTCTATCAGAACTTGAAAGAACTTTAAACAAAAGAAAATGTGATAACAAAAGAGTTCATTTTTCTCGAAAAGACGAAAGACCCGAACAACCTCGTGTTCGCCACACACCCATTGACGATATCTCAAATTTCATATTTTTCATTAATCTAATCAAATTATATGATCCAATGGATGACACTGGTAATGAACCTATGTAGGCCAACGATCGTATCGTTGCACCTACTCCTGGACCAGCTATTACCATTCCTGAAACCGCAAATGAGTTTGCAATAAAAGGAAATCACTTGACTATTGTCAAAGGCAATCAATTCGATGGTCGAACTAAAACTGATCCTCACAAACACATTCATGAATTTCTTGGAGTTTGTGATATGTTCAAATATGGAGCTACCGAAACCGAAGCGGTAAGACTCATGATGTTCCTTTTATCTCTAACGGGAAAAGATAAAACATGGCTTGACGAACTCGACGAAGGAACCATTAAATCCTGGGACGAGCTTCGCACTTCTTTCGTTAGTAGATTTTTTCCACCAGCTCTATTCGATAAACTTCTCGGAGAAATCTGAGGATTCTCACAACACGAATGTGAAAATCTCACCGAAGCCTGGCTTCGAATGAAAGAACTACTAAGAAACTGTCATGGACACAGTCTAACAAAAGGCAATATAATCAAAATCTTCTACCACGGTCTTGATGAAATAACGCAAGAAGCTTTAAACGCTACGGCTGGTGGTATATTTCTCTATAAAACACCAAATCAAGCGTACCAACTTCCCGAAGACAAAGTCTTGCTTAAGTTCGATTGGGCTAAAGATCAGAAACCTAAAACCTCTCTTCGTAAAACTGTTGCTTTTGCCGATGAAGGCAGTAGCAATTCTGATACTGACAAAATTATGGCTAGAATGGATGCCATGGCAATCATAATGGACGCTCGGTATAAAGAAATGAAAGAAAAACGTGAAACTTGTAATCATTGTGGCGGAAACCATTCAACTACAAATTACAGTGATGATGACACACCTATGTCACGTGAAGAGGAAGCCAAATTTATGAATACATTTAGACGTACTCGTTTTTACGATAACTATCGTGATCGTGATAGATGGAGACCTGATAACGCTCAAATTATACATATTTCTATGCGCGTTATTGATACTTTTATGCTTATATATTAATGATTTATATGAACTTACGATACTTAATTGCATGAAAATACATTTCAGGTTCAATCGACAAAGAACTTCAAGAATCAAGATAAAGTGTACACATCTAAGCTATTTGGATGCTAGAGTAATATGTTGCCTATCAAAGTATAAAAGAGCGCCGCTCTTCTTATCAATGTACGCCAGTTACGGGCGCATGAAGCCTTGTACAAATCTAAAGTTAGTTAAATAAAGTACGGCGATTTCAAGAATAAAGTGCGCCGGTCTTCAATTCAATTAATGACCCTTTGGCGCCAAGAAAAGTATTGAAGTACGCCGGTGTTAAGAACAATGTTCGCCGGTGTTGTGTTCGGAATTAAAAATAAATATTTGAAGCTTAAACAAAGAAAGAAACTCAAGTTAAAGATCTCCAGACACACCTCCACTGTTTTGGCCATAAGTTGAGCATACGAACTTGGATTTAGGTGATTCAAGCAGCCACGGAAAGCTAAGAGAATTATCTACAACTTAGGTCTGGTGTTACCCCCGAAACCGGCGGTTTTACCCTCTAAAACTGCCGTACTTCATATCTGGTCCAACAATAATGCATATTTATGACTCTCATTCATTCTCTAGCCAATCATAATCCTTCCCTTGGTCCCCAAAGGTGATCCTAAGCCTATAAATAGACCCCTAAACCGGAGCATAATACATCATCTCAATACATAATCTCTTTACCCAAGAACATCACTTGGAAGAAGGATTTTGATAACTAAGGTCTGACAAAACTTCGATCCAAACACCCCTTGATACCATACCACCACCACAACCACGATTTCTAGAAGAGAGGTGACACTTTTCTCGGGTACTAAGAGTTTTGGTTGTTATTTCCTTGTCTTGTAAACACTTGGTGTTGCGAAACTTTGGTAACATTTCTATTACTTTTTGATATGGATAATTCTGAATTTTACATGTTTATTATGTGTATTCTCAGTTTGAATATGGAGTAGTTTGTTTGTGTTTGTTTGGGCATTTGTGAGCTTTGATATGGAGCGTTTGGATTTGTGGTTATCAATTGCCATATGAATTAATGAAACTTGATATTGTTAAGTATTTAGGCCGAAAGGTTATTTATCAATTCATGTTCTACAATTTCACTCAAATATATTGGTAACAACAAAGTTTATAGGCCGAAAGCATTCTTTGCTAGTTATCGATATGGAGCGTTATTTGTGACTAGTGTTATTTTGATTTCTAAGGTTATAACCACTGTCCTAAACGTGTCCATATCTTAGTAATCTTTGCCCAAACAAACTTGTTTAAATCATTTGCTTGAACCATCTCATTGCTTAGTTATAACCTTGATTATTTACACGTTTGGTTGGTTTAATAAGTGACAATTAAATTGGCCTTAGCACCCTTAGTGAGTATTCTGAGAAAACTACAATTCTCTTGGGACGACCTGGACTTACCTTAGACTATATTACACTCGAAAGGGTACACTGCCCGTGTTGTTTTTGTGGTTTTAGGGCTTGTGAGAGTGATTGGGATTGTGGAAAGAGGGCTTATATAGTAATGGGCTGGATGTCGATTTGTTTATTAAGCCCAGTTGTTTGTTGATCCAGTTGGGCCCAGTTGTTTAGATAATTGGCAACACTTGGTTTAGATGTTATAAATCTTTTGGAAATGATTGGAAGTGGCAAAACGGGCGGGCTGTGCGGGCACGGGCCACGGGTTAAATGGACATGGGCCAAACGGGCGCATGTTATACAAATCGTTTTAGAAAAGACCTAAAACGACGAAATTAATTCCTCAAACATAACACCTCATTTATATTTCAAATGATATGTGGAGCGTCGTGTTTGATTTGGAGTACGTGATTAGGTTTTGGTTTCTTTCGAAACTAACTGAGCTACGTGTTTAAAGGTATGGCAAATGTTTGAAAGAAAAATGAAATGTGTAGAAATACTAACAACTCTTAGTTCAAAGTCTCGAAACTTGACGGCTTTATTGAAATAAATAAATTGTTTGTTTATTAACATGCAACTCATAAAACCCTATAGATTTAAGTTACTCAACTTATCACTCATGGGTATGTTTGGCAAAAATAGATTTTGTTGGTGTTGCTACTGAAAAAAATCAAGTTTTTTTTTTTTTTTTTAATTTATGAAGAAAAAAATCTTCATAATCTTTTAAAAGCTAGTTTTAAGAATTTATTTGTTGAGAACTTACTTTTTCTAAAATAATAGTTATAATTCACAATCTTAGTTTGCCTAACAATGCCAAACAAAGATAATCTTAAGCCTTCATAATCTTTCATAATCTCTCGCGCCAAACATGTCAAAATACTTCTATGTTTGCTTCGTTTCATACTTTCTATCCTCAAAACTGTTTTAACTTATCATTCTCAATTTCCAAAAATAAATGGCAAAAGAAGTTCTTAAAGATTTTCTACAAGATTTTGTTTGATCTTGATTTTTTTTTCTCTTTTGTACAGTTTTAGGAATTTTCTATCAATTTATTTATTCTAAATTGTTGTGACAGATATTATTAGTACGAATTTTTATTTAAAAATGTAAACTACCTCTTAAAAATATATACATTACATTTTGGCCCCTCAAATAAAATTTGTCATGCAAGTTCCGTCAGAATAAGTTGAAGAAGTCTTACTCCCTAATCAACACGTAAGTTAATTAATAGTCATGGTCTATGGATACATAAGAGACATGATAGATCCTAAACACTAAATTTTGTTAACAACTTGCCTTTTTATAGGAATCATTGACGAAAGTTATAATGATAACAACTTGTCAATTGTCATTGATACATTCAAACGATGACACTACCCAAGTACCAACGGTGCTAAACTTTGCTAGAGAGTAGACTTGAAATCACCTTATTGCAACCTCAAGAGAAAATATAACAGGTGATGCCACTAATAAATATATCAGAACTTCATATCTTGAAACCAACTAAGTATCCATAGATACTTTTAATGGACCTTGGTCTGTTTAGAGAGACATCCATATTTGCGCTTTTGAGGTAGACATGATGGGTAACACTTTCTCCACCTCAATTTCTCGTAAAGTCTTTTAAGACAAAGACATCATTAACACTCTAAAATACGTCATCGGATTGTTCGACGATGCTTGAAACATCACTCAAGCATACCATAGATACCAAAGTTTTCTACATTTGTTTGTGAACACCAGATGCTATATATTTCTTTCAATACAACTCCTACCTAACAAAGCTGATCCAGTGTTCAAATTTAATCAATTATAGATAGACTAGAATAGAACGTTGAACTACTTTATTGTTATGAAGCTCAAATAGTTACATATGTTACATATCACATAGATAAATTCTCAAACAAATTAGAATTTGCATGAATCATAAAGTTTGAGTTGCATGGCAATCCATAAAGGCCACATACATCAGAACTTTGTGTCCTTAAGAAATACTAGTAATACAAATATTTTGGAAGTAAAATTAAAACATTATTGATGCTCTTGTTTAGATGTCGTGGAAAGAGACGACTTTACAACTCAACTTTTTTTAGCATCTTCTTGATGTCCTCATTAGACAATTTTCCACTCTCAGCAATTACAATACTTTGCGTATTACCAGTAGATTCCAACTCTGCCTTGACATTCAGAATACCATTGGCGTCTATGCTAAAGCAAACTTTCACCGTTTGTTCACCTGCAGGAGCTGGTGGGACACCGTAAAGAGTGAATTCATCAAGAAAGATGTTGTCCTTGGTTTTTCTGCATTCACCCTGAAACACTTTGATTGCAATACTTACTTGGTTATCAACTCTTGTGTAATATACATCCTCCTTGGTGACAGGTATCGGTGTGTTTCTCGGTATAAGAACACTCATTGTATTCTCTGCCGTTACCTCAATACCTAGGGACAGAGGGGTCACATCTAAAAGAATCAAATCCTTAACAGTTTTACTGCCATTACCACTTAAGTTTGCAGCCAAGACTGCCGCACCATAAGCGACAGCCTCATCTGCATTAATGCTCTTAGAAAGTTGCTTCCATTCAAAAAATTCCCTAAGCATCTGTTGCATCTTGGGAATCCGAGTTGACCCACCTACAATAACTATATCATCAACACCATTCTTGTCCATATTCCCATCTTCCAAACATTTCTTGACACATACAATACACTTATCAAAGAAACCAGCATTTAGCTCTTCGAATTTTGCACGTGTGAACTTGGTAGAAAAATCAAGTCCCTTATAAAGTGAATCAATGTCAATTGCCGTTTGAGTTGTTGATGACAGGTCCCTCTTGGCTCTCTCACAGGCAACTTTCCTCCCCATTGCTTTTGCATTTTTACTTATATCTTTCCTATGCCTTTTCTTGAATTCTTGTACACAATAGTTAACCATCGCCTTATCAAAATCCTCACCGCCCAAATGAGTGTCACCGCCAACCGCTTTCACACTTATGGTCCCTTCCCTTGTGATAGTGAGAAGTGACACATCGAATGTTCCCCCACCCAAATCAAAGACAAGAACATTTTTCTCTTCTGGTTGGTTTCTGTCAGCACTTTTGTCTAAACCATATGCAATTGCTGCTGCTGTTGGTTCACTAATCAAGCGCAAGACATTGAGCCCTGCCAACATACCAGCATCCTTGGTTGCCTGCCATTGCTTGTCACTGAAATATGCTGGGACGGTAATTACTGCATCTGTGACCGTTGTTCCTAGGTATGCCTCTGCAGCTTCTTTCAGGTTCTTCAAAATCATGGAAGATATTTCTTCAGCTGCAAATTCCTTGTTATGGCCATTATGTTCAAGCACAATCATTGGCTTATCCTCAGGCCCTTGTATAACTTTGAAAGGCCATGATCGTATGTCCTCCTGCAATCTACTGTCACTGAATCTGCTTCCAAT
Source organism: Artemisia argyi (assembly GCA_030686995.1). Classification (NCBI taxonomy): domain Eukaryota; kingdom Viridiplantae; phylum Streptophyta; class Magnoliopsida; order Asterales; family Asteraceae; genus Artemisia; species Artemisia argyi. Next base: position 23,433 of record JARVZY010000684.1, read on the forward strand.
TAGACGCTTAACACTGCCATCTAAAAGAGCCTTGAAGAGCCTAAGGTTGCCTGGTGTGTATGGTGGGTACCTTGCTGGTGCATCTCCCATAAAGCTTCTGTACAGGACGGCTTTCTTATGACGAATGTCTGATGATGATTGTAGAGATTGAAAGTTGTTTAGTAAGAGTTGAATAGTACGTGTACGGTAACATCATTTATGACTACATCACCAGCAGAGATATTGCTCACAAACTCCTCCTTAAGCTCCTTCTTGTTGGTAAATACGTATGCTGCAAGTGGCTTTGACCTTGAGTTAATAAAATCTATGCCATCTTCAACTTTTTCAATCTACAAAAACCAAAAGAAATATCAGTGACGGGATTTAGTTTTAAAATACTGAACCAGATGTCAATATTTACCGTAACTATAGGAAGTATAGGTCCAAATATCTCCTCGTTCACAATGGTCGGAGCGATTTTTCTGAACACCAGTAAGACGGTTAACTCTACTAATCCTGCAGCATTTTTTTGTCACTATTTGTTTACTAGCAGGGTAGATCCCAAACTCTTGCTTTTGTTGTGACAGGAAAACTACTTGAAACGACCTTACAATACATGGTGCAGAGTTCATTGACACCAATAAAAGAAGAAAAAAGGTACAAAACTCAGATGAACAGAACATATAGAATGACCAAGTGAATATTTGAAGAGTACAATAACCCCACAATTCATTAACCTTTTAAATATATAAATAAAATGATATTGCAGGTTATATAAGCCTAAAAGATAAACTTTGGCAAGTTTCAACCCGTTTCGTGTTTAGCTATTTTCTATTTACCCTAAAAGATAAAAGATAAATATGTAATATGGCCCGAATAGACCCATTTACATGGCTTTGGATTGGCTGCTCTAAGAACAAGGAATTAAACGAGCTGTTAGCATGAAGAAAAGAAAACTTACAGGCTGCTCTTGTCTGTTTGACCTCCATGAATTATCTTTGCAGAAACTTTATCATCATCCAAGAGACTTGTCAACCGTGTAAAATGATTGGAGTTAACAATTCGAGATATATCTGGTGAGTTTATAGGATCTTCCCCGAAAAACTTGACCAACGGATGTTTCATAGCGTCTATCTGTAGAAGTGATATCAAAATTCAAATTCATATACTCAATTTTCAAGGATTTAGTTCCTTAAACAAAAGGAGACGTACCAACACCGGAGCATAACTTTTCGTTGTTATAATGTAATCAGGAGCTACACATGCTTGTCCATTGTTGGTTGCCCACTTACCTGATACTATACGCCTTGCTGTCACCTATAAAACACATGATATCTGATCATAAGAACCATGTGGATGGTATATGTGGCAAAACGGACGGGTTGTGTAACATGTTTTATGTGTGGGATCAAAATGAACCGGGTCAGATTGCAATGACCTGCCAACATTTTTTTAACAATCTTTTTGTTTTTTGTTTAACAATATATGTATCAAATATATGATAAGAAAGACTATAGAGATTATTTTATACACACGATCCTTTATCAAAGACAAGTCAACCCATATTAACGATTATCACATGAATGGGTTGAAATTGCTTCTTACTGTTAGATCAATTTCTGAGTCAACTAAACCTGGACATTTGCCTCCAAGTTCCAAAACGACAGGAGTCAGATGCTTTGCAGCAGCAGCCATGACGACTCGTGCCATTCTTCCGTTCCCTGCGAGGTTGCAGTGTCGGTTATTCAATGAATAAGCAACAATTGTCAAGGATGTAAGATTAGTGTCTGGATATGCTTCTTCTTTTTAAACTTCTAAAATTTTATAGTGTCTGGATATACTAAAAGAAGGGAGGTTGATGGGTGCAATATCGTGCTTCAAAGGGTTGTACGAAATAGTGGTTTCTACAGTAACCGGGCTGCTGTAGCATGTTGTACGCTACAGTGGTTTGCACAGTAATTTTTTTTTTTTTCAAACCCAACCAATAAAAAATTCACAAAACAAAATAAACAAAAAAATTTAGCAAAAAAAAAAAAAAAAAAAAAAACTGCTGGGAACATCATCCCCACCACCACCCGCGTCTCGGTGGTGGTGGCTTCCGGTTATCGAGACACAACCAAACCAAACGGACCCTCAAAATTCCAACAACAACAACAAATAATACTCCCTTCGTAATCAAGATCAGAAACAACAACAATAACATCAAGACCCTAACCGAGTCACGAGTTGACTCGGTGAGTCCATTCCAAGTCGCGGCCGAGTCGAGAACCGAAAGAGATCCACAAGAGTTTTCATGTAAAAAGGGGCGCGTGGGGACGCGTATTAACGTCGAAAAACAAGGGAGGGGGTGGCGGAGTGTCGGTGGTGATGATGGTGTTCGGTGGTGGCGCGTAGAGGGGGTTGGAGGGGGAGCCGAGAGGTGTAGGTGGTACGGGTGTGACGGGGATATCACGATCTATAACTTGGTGCAAGAAAAGTAGCTGGTCGAAAAAATATTCCGGCGCCGCCGCCGGAATCTGCAGGTATTGCCGAAAGATATGCAGAATCCGACGAGAAAGAAAGAATTTTTTTTTTTTTTTTTTTTTTTTTTTTTTTTTTTTTTTTTTATGAATGAAATAAATAAAAATAAATGCTTTATATATAAGGGTGGTAAATGAAAGTTAGGGGTGGAGGGGGTGTAAGTGTCAATTTTAGCTAAAATTTTCACAAAATCGCTCCGGGGCTCATTTGACAAACCAAATGGACTAAAAAAATTTCTAAACTTGCGCCATTGTTAACGAAATGATTTTCCTAATAAAAACGAGTATAAATATGCAAATTTTTTACAAAATCAATTAATTTAGTAAATCGTTACGTTTCGTGTTTTCTAGGTTGTGCCGATACAATAAAATGGATAATGCCCCGCAGCAACGCGCGGGTCAACCCACTCATTAGATACTAAAGTTTTTTAGAGTATTTGACTGACTCAGCTAAAACAAACACTGCAATGGGTTATCAAAGACTATAAAACACAATAGAAAGTTACACTTTCAAAACCAATGTCAATAACCCTTAAATTAATTGTATCATACTCCACAAGC
>JARVZY010006446.1:0-26359 GCA_030686995.1 Artemisia argyi
AGACAGAAAGAAAAAGTGAGACTAATATATGAACATAAAAACCCTTTACCAAAAAAAAGAAAAAAAAATGCACTTAAAGATTAAGGTGTTTGCTTTATGAGATTTATGCAAGTAAAGATGTAAATCCATATTATATGAATGTTTGATAGAAATATGACATGGTACAACATGACATTGCTATAGACTTGAAGAAATTTGCATGATCACTTGATACGCATATTTAACAAAACAATAACAGTCTCGAAAATGATCTAAGTAGGGAAACATATATGAAGTCACATAAAATCAGAGCTTAAGTCTCACTAAGTAAACAATTAAGAGAATATTGCCTACTTTCTCGGAACACATGAGCTATACTTTTTAATACGTAAGATTATGTGTAACGGGGATTACGCGTCCTATGCTATTACCAAGCCCTCCCTAAAACGCGTCTTATGCCAATTTTTTCAAGAATTTGGTCTTGGTGGTGACCGACTTTGATGTCGGTCGTGTGCGTGAGTTGTGATGTGAGGTATATTTGTGTATAAGTGAAGTATGTTTGTTTTGTGATTTTTTTTTACACTATATTGGTGGTCTGTTGGTTGAGAAAAGAAAAGGTGATGTGGGGCTAATTCAACACCGGTATTCGTGATCAACATTTCACTTGCTTAGACCTCCCCGCGTCATGAGTATAGTCACTCGTGTCATGAGACATGTCCCCCCTTACGCATGCTCTATCGAACGCGTCCCCCACCCAAAAAATTTGGAGGCTTGGTCGTCCAAGCAACTGAGTTTTTTTTTAGTGTTGTGAGTGGGTGTTTATTTATTAAATTGTTTTTGTAAGATATGTTTTTTGTTATGATCGCGGTCGCCTTATTACATTAACTTGATTAGGGGTGAGTAAACGGACCGGATGGACATGATCGATCGACAAAACCGACCGGACCGGACCGACCACATTCGGTCCGGGTTCGATCTAGGGTTTTTCATAATTACGGTCTTGGTTCGGTCCGGCTTAAAAATCGGACACTTAGCCTATTTGGACTGAGACCGGTCCGGACCGACCACATTCGGTCCGGCTTCGATCTAGGGTTTTTCATAATTAACGGTGTTGTTTTCTTTCTTAGAAGCTTTAGCCCAGAAATATTCACTTAGAGAAAAAGACAGAGTTAATATATTTTTTAACTACGATTTATATATAAAGAAAAACCAGCAATAAGCTAGAAAATTACAAAGACGATTGATGACGTATAATACAGATAGCGGGCTTACTGGGCCTAAACCGTATTATACACAATAGGGCTCCGGCCTAATACAGCTAAAATACCGGGCTCCAGCCCAATAAACAAACAAACCAGGCCCTGGCCCAACAAACCGGATCTGACTAAAGCCTAAGCCACGAGCAAGGCACAGTCCGAACATACAAGGACGTGTACGAACCACTTGAGTGGCACTCCCAAAGTACGCTCACCGACGGACCCACGGTCCGAAAAGTGATCCACGTCCGCAATCATCGATTAAGCTACGGATCTCTGCCCGACAAGGGTCCCATCTCGGCCACTACAACAATATGAGAAATACTAGGAAACCTAGCATTTCGACCACCTATAAAAGGTAACCTCAGTACACACATGCGAGGTATGACTTTCTCACTCATCCCAATACATAAATATTTCTCTGATAACATGAGTATTTACTCTCACGTCGGAGCTTAATCGTGGGTCCGTCCCCACGATAAGGCTAACGGTTTTACCTTTGTTTGTGCAGGAAATACAACCTACTACTTGGATTAGTGCATAAACCACATAGCTGACGATCCATCAAGGGCGGCCCGTATCAAACTAAGCCAAATTCTAACTCATCCACACTTTTTTGCACTAACAGTGTGTGTATGAGTGTTAATTTATTAAATAATTTTTGTGGGCTATGCATTTTGTTATGATCGTGGTCGACTTATCTATATCTATACTACATATAATGCATGAAGCACTCTCTCTCCAAAATTTTGAGATTTACAAGAAATAATGCATGGTTTATAACACTTTAATGCATTCAATTTTCATAATTACAACAAGTAAGCATATTGTACAACAAAAAATAGCGTGGTGTCATTTTAATACCAAAATTCTATCAAACAACATTAATGCTATTAAAAACACTCATTCACAAAAAATTACAATCATTTAAGCACAATGTACAATAGCTTTTAAGTAAATACAAGTCATAAAACACAAAGCACAAGTATGTAAGTATGTAAAGCACAATGATTTTAACGTTAACAATTTATTCAACACATATAATTAATATACTTATTAATTTACCCCTTCACCAAAATATACAATCATTTAACCATAATATACAAGCAAATCAAGCTACTAAGCCAAGTACTTAAAAATAAAGCCATTAGGCTGGGCACAGTGGTCGGTCGACCGAACCGGTCGCCCATGCGTTGACCGAGTCGCCGCCACTGCAACCACAAGATCGATGAAGGTCGGACGACTCCAAAATTCACAAACCAGTCACCCCTTCGACCAATTAATGCATTCCATAAAAGAAGAAAAAAAAATGTACCGTTACATATCAAAACAAAAATGAATATGAAACGAAAGAAGAAAAGAACAATCGTCAATCAAGCCAAAACAAACATCAAACTTATTCCATCTATGGTTCATGAACAGAAAGTATACAACAACAATAAAACCCAACATCTACATCTACCTCAGTTCTAACCCCATCTCAAAACCACCATCACGGTCAACACAACATAAAACTTAGAGAGAGTTTTCGTTTGATATTCAAGAAAAGGGTCTGATTTTCTTGCAAACATAGATTGTTGGTTATGTTCGGTTATCAAGATAAGAAAGAAAGGAAGAGTACGTGATGTTTGTGTAACTGCAAATCATGGCTGCGTATTTTTGTGAGGGAAATTAGGGCAGGAATGAGGTAATTTAGGTTGTGTAAACGTATTTATAAATCCTAACATTTGGGTTATATAACGGTTTAGTTGTTAATTGGGCTGGCCAAATGATATCACAAATTGTTTGGTAGTTTTATCATGAGCCTTAATAGATATTGATGATTAAAGTTTGTTTAGGCTGAAAATGGTTTTAGATTGATTACTAATTGAGCCGTATGGTATAGTTGATTTTGGGCTAAAAAATGAAAATGTAGGGGATATATATAGTGTAAAAAAGATTGATTTTTTTAAAATAAATAAAAATATAAATGTCAGTCGCCTTACTATGTCTACCCCTACCTAAGGTAGAGAGGCTACTTCCAGTTCTATCTAAGATAGGAAAGGACCTCCGGCCTTTTGTAGGGAGTGAGGATCAAACCATTGACCTCTAGCTTAATATGCAAGGGGTTTTTCAACTGATCCAACCCTAAAATTATTGTTATTTGTAAATTAATCGTTAAAAAAAAAAAATATGACCGCATAACATCACATTACCAAAAAATATAGTTATAGGGTACCTGCCGCCGCATCGCACGAATACGCTGCTAGTTACATTAACTTTATCATTCCAGTTCTATCTAAGATAGAAAAGGACCTCCGGCCTTTTGTAGGGAGTGAGGATCAAACCATTGACCTCTAGCTTAATATGCAAGGGGTTTTCCAACTGATCCAACCCTAAAATTATTGTTATTTGTAAATTAATCGTTAAAAAAAAATATGACCTCATAACATCACATTACCAAAAAATATAGTTATAGGGTACCTGCCGCCGCATCGCATGAATACGCTGCTAGTTACATTAACTTTATCATAAAAAATGTCTTTAAAAAAAACTGAGTTGACGCTCGCCGGCAGTCACCGCTAGTCCGCTACCACCGGCCATGAATTTTGGAATAACGTCCAAGTGAAATTAATAATAAAAAAAACGTGAATAAACAAATATGCGGTTCAAACTTTTGCATCTCAAAAAACACGCCACGTGTCAATGCTGACTTGTTCCACTTTCTATATAATCCATCTCCATTTCCTTTAAAAACCAACATTATCCATTTCAATCCACTCAAAAACTCCAAATTCCACTTAAAAATCAAATCTTTTTAACACCCACTTCATTTTTTCACCTAAAAAAGCTTTTTTTTAAGTACCCATTTCATTTTTTCAGCTAAAAATCAAATCTTTTTAATACCCATATAAAAAAAATCACATTTTTTTAATACCCATTTCATATTTTTAGCTAAAAATCAAATCTTTTTAATACCCATATAAAAAAAATCATATTTTTTTAATACCCATTTCATATTTTTTATAAAAATGTCGATAATTGGCAAGATTCCGGTGACTTCAAGAAAATTGAGTGGTAATGTTAATGTTGTTAAGAATGTTAAGGTTAATTTTAAGAATCAGAGAATGGGGTTTGGTCAGATGGTTAAGTGGCATAATAAAAATCTTGGTTTGAGAGTTTGTGCTCAGTTTGTGAATCATGTTCAAGCTCAAGCTGACGCGTCAGCTGTTAATTATCATGTAAGTATATATAGCTTTTATTTTAGTCTTTTTGGTTTTGTTATATAATATTTTAGTATTTTTAATAGGGATTTACCTGATTTTTTTTTTCTTTTTTCCCCTTAATTTTGCTATTATATATCCAGAATTTTGAATTTTTGACCTTTTGTGTGTATTTTCTTCATGTACAATGACTATTTTACCCCTTTATACTAATAGGGTGGTTAAAAGCGTAGGGATAAAATGGTTACATAATAGGGCAAATATTTTAAAAAAGTATGGTAATTGACACCATTTATTTTTCTGGGCAACGAACAAAATTTTTTTTATAGGGTACTTTTCTTTTAAATTCGTCTTTCTTAAGGTACTTTGTGACATTTTTGCCCCTCGAAAAAAAAATCCTATTAGTTGAGAGGGGCAAAAATGTCTCAAAATACCTCAGAAAGACCGAATTTGAAAGAAAAGTACCCCGTATAAGTAAAAAAATTTGTTCGCTACCCATAAAAACAAATGATAACAAGTATGGTACCTTTTTAAAACATTTGCCCTAGATAATACCAACAAAGGTCTAAATTCGAAAGTTTGGGCATATAATAGTAAAAAAATAAGTTGGCTATAAATATGACAAGTTACTGTACAGTTTTAGGTGATTATCCTTTTTTTAATATAATGTTTTGGTAGTTATTGATTGAGTAAATTATGGGGTGCTGATTCTTGTTTGGATACAGGATATAAGCACATTTTGATAGTTTTTGGGATTATTTATCTAAACTGCTTATATGTTTTATAATTGTGCCATGCAATAAGCTGAAATAAGTTGCTTGTGGTTAGGGTGTGTTTGGATTAGCTTATTTTTCAGTCTTATGGGCTTATTTGATGTTGGAAAAGCTCATAACTCACAAGTCATAAGCCCAACTTTTCGGGCTAATGAGCTACTCAAGTTGCGCTTATGGACATACATATGCCATAAGCTCAAGTTGATTAGCTCATAAGCTGAAAAATATAGCTTATGAGCTTTTCCAAAATGGAATGTGCCGATAAGACTGAAAAATAAGCTAATCCAAACAAGGAGTAAGATGCTAATATTTTGTGAGTGAAATAAGCTGAAGCTGAAACAAGCTGTTTTACATTAACAACTGTTATTTATGAGAGAAATAAGTTAGAATAAGTTGTTTTTCAAATAAGCAATATGCAGATAATTTGAAAAAGCATAAGCAGTTTAAATAAGTAATCTCAAACACTCCCTTAATCACAAGTTTAATATAATTGTGTAACATTTAGTGAACCCTTTTTTAACGTACGGATGTTTGTTAATTATGCAGAAAGATGGTGTTAAGTTATACGTCGGATTACCAATGAACTCAATTTCCGAATGCAATGCAATAAACCATTCAAAAGCAATATCAGCAGGACTTCGAGCTTTAAAACTATTAGGAGTTGAAGGTGTCGAGCTTCCTATTTGGTGGGGCGTTGCTGAGAAAGAATCAATGGGAAAATACGAATGGTCCGGTTACCTTAGTCTTGTAGACATGATTCAAAAATCGGGTCTTAAGCTTCATGTTTCACTTTGCTTTCATGCTTCCAAAGAGGAAAATATCCCACTACCGAAATGGGTACGTGAAGTTGGTGAATCACAGCCTGATATCTTCTTTGCTGATAGATCAGGGAAGCGGTATACAGAATGTTTGTCGTTTGGTGTTGACGAGGTTCCTGTTTTTGATGGTAAAACCACAATGCAAGTTTATAAAGGATTCGTTGAGAACTTTAAGACGGTCTTTGCTCCGTTTATGGGTTCCACAATCACGGTAAGAACCGTAAGAAGTTGCGTTTTTCATTTTACTATTATTTTACGCCCTTGTAACAATCGAGATTATGAAATCCTGAATTTTGAAACTGAATCTCGCAGGGGGTAACAATTGGCTTGGGGCCAGACGGTGAGCTAAGATATCCATCGCACCACGATCAAACCACGGACGGTGTCGGTGCAGGGGAATTTCAGTGTTATGACAAAAACATGATGAATGATCTAAACCAAAGTGCCGAAAATCTTGAAAACCCTCTCTGGGGACTTTCTGGTCCACACGATGCACCAACTTACAACCAAAATCCGTTAACCGACACTTTCTTTAAAGAAGGAGGATCATGGGAGACTCGTTATGGTGATTTCTTTCTTACGTGGTACTCAACACAACTCGTATCTCACGCTGACCGGATGCTATCATTAGCCACATCATCATTCAACGACACTACAGTCATGGTATCCGGTAAACTACCTCTTATTCATTCATGGTACAAAACCCAATCCCATCCAGCTGAAGTAACCGCAGGGTTCTATAACACAATCAACGAAAACGGGTATGAAGAGATCGCCAAGATTTTTAGTAAAAACTCGTGTAAAATGATCTTACCCGGAATGGATCTTTTAGACGAACAACAACCAAACGAATCATTTTCAAGCCCCGAGCTACTTCTTGAAGACATAAGAGACACGTGCAGAGACCATGATGTCATCGTTTGTGGTCAGAACGTGCACGTTGCTGGTAGTGTCAAGAGTTTTGAACAAATAAAGAAGAATTTATCCGGTGAGAATGGAGTCGAGTTGTTTCTTTACCAGAGAATGGGTGGTGACTTCTTCTCGCCTGAAAACTTCCGTTTGTTTTCAGGATTTGTTCGGAATTTGAATCAAATGGAGCTTGATTCAGATGATTTGAGTGTGAATGAAAGAGGTGTTGTCTTAGTACATGGTAAGAATAGAAAATTGCAAGCTGTGTAGACTTGTGATGATAATTTGTTTGTAAACTTGTATATACTTTGGCTAATCCTAATTCAATATTTTTGTATCACTAACCTTCTCTGCGACATGACTCATGAGGCACGACTCCGGTGTGAAATGACCATCGGGTGGTTTCGTGTTAGTTGGTCTAGATTTTGGTACAAAGATTTAGTCAGGATCCGTTACAATTGAGTGTAATTAAGATGTTTCATAATGTCTCGTACACGCAGTTAGTTGAAGGTGTTGAGCTTCTGATTTGCTTTTAGGTAAAAGTCTTAGCTGCCGTAGGTGTGTAAACGAAATGAAACAACTCACGAGTTACTCGAGATCGAATCGTAAACTACTCGAAATCGACTCTACTTAAACTAGTTGAGCTCGAGTTCGAGCTACCCTAGTATATTTTCGAGTCGAGTTCAAGCTCCAAAATACTTGGCTTGTAAAGCTCACGAGCCTTATCGAACTTCAATTAAATTACACTTTTATTCTTTTAGATACATAAAATTTACTTAATTTTCATACAAATCAAGTCGTACCGAGCTTGATATGCCGAGTATTCATCGAGCTTGAGCATGAAATGTGGAAATAATCAAGCTCAACTCGAGTTTCGAGCTCGAGTTTTCTATGACGAGTCGAGCTCGAAATATAAAGCTCGACCAAGCTCAAGTCGAGTTTCGAGCTCGACCTTGGCAGTACTCGGCTCGTTTACACCCTACTTTCCGATAGATAGAAAGACAATTTCCCTAAAAAGTTAAGTACATGTCATATAGATATTGCAACAAAAGTACCATATTTTAGATAGCCAACTATAATTACATTTGGCATCTGCACAAACCACCAAAACACAGTAACTATAAGAAAATGTCATCTTACATGTACAAGTTATACATCGTTGTAAGATGACAAATTCTAGTTTGAATTCGTTCTAATGCCATCCTAAATATGAATCTTAATGATGCGTAGTATAGCACGTGAGCTAGTGGAACTAAGGTTCATGGTTTGAAAGTTCAGGAATATATATATCAATGATGAAATAATCACATCGGCTACCAAAAATTTCCTTGGTGGCTGTACACTACGAAAACTGCTCCTGCATTATCCTAACGGCTTTCCTGCAAAACGTAAAACCAAAAGTTAAATGCAGAGAGCCAGAGACCGAAGATCATTGTGCGTAATTTTTTAAGAAAATTAATGAAATTGAGCTAAACTAAAATTAGTAAGGTTACCTTAGTTTTCATCAAAAGGATTGGAAATTTCTCGAGGAACCAAGACATTATTCACATGATATTGATATGGAAAGCTTGTAGGTGGAACCGTTACGGATTCATCTGAAATAACTTCGGGACTTTTTGCAGGAACTGGTTCAAGATTATTTTCCACTATATACGGGACATGATTGCCTACCTGTTTCAAGTAAAATCGTTAGCTAAATACAACACTAGGATACTTATCGCATATATACTATTATAAGATAGTGGGTCTTTTGTTTGTATGAAACAGCAAAGTACTTCTTCATTTGTCTCGTTCTAGCGATGATACGTTATTTGTACACTGGAGTCGTTACTAGATAGTTTTGTGTCCTGTTTGGGTCATTTTATAACCGGTATTCCTAACGTTTCAAGATTAACCTTAAGTTCGTATATAAATTCATCATTTTTTTGCAATACATTTTACATTACTAGATGAAAAATATGATTTCTGTAAGTCGGTTTCTAAAAGGTTTTTTTTTTGTTACAAAATGACCCAAACGGGATACAAAACCATCTTTTTAGCTTGGATGTGAAGAAAAGAGTATAATGACTAAAACGAAACAAATGGAAAAAATTGTTATGCAAAACAATCGGAAACCATGGTTATGCCAAAATTTTTGAAACATCCCATTTGCTAACAATTTGTGTCTTATCAGTTTATCACATACCTTATCACGTTGGTCATCAATATTGTTATGATGATAACAATCGGAAATTTCCATATTGTTTAAGCCATTATCATGTTGTGTATATGATGATCTGTAATACATGTGACTTATTGCGGATCTGAGACGCTGATTTCTTTGAGAATAGTAAATCTTGGTTGCAAGTGGAGCTGGAACACTCGACATTCCTGTTTCATCATCATTATTGTAACAACCATTAGTTCAAAACAGATAAACATAAATTACACACATGTCCATAAACCGAGGCCCGATTATGCATGTGTGACATACCTTTACTTTGTAAATGGTAATCATCGAGTTTTGTAGGTGTTTGATGGCTGGTGACACGAGCAACGTTTTTAACGGTTCTTGCTTGAGATTCTTTTGGGAATTCTAGGCCTAAACAATGAGGAATTGTAGCAAAGAAAGATCACAACATATCGGTCGTAAATAATTCCATTTTATGAAACTAAAAGTTTAGCTCACCAGTTAGGCTTTAAGATAACAACTACCAAACATTTAGCAAAAATATATGTAAACCAGTACATAGTTGATATTTCTAGTTAAACTAAACGGTTCTATTTATAAGCCTAATAACTTGTACACATAATAATAGAAAAAGAAAACTGATAACAAAAAGTAGCACACTTAAGGAACGTCTGTTTTATGGCTAAATCCTAATAAGCAAATAGAAGCTAACATGTATAAACTAACATTAGTGCTAAACAAAATAGATCAACTATTCGACACAGCAAGAAGAAAGATACCTTTCGCTTGTATAGGAAATGAAGTCATTTTTAGCGTTTGTTCATCCACGTGAGAATTTGAAGCAGCAGTGTTGGCAAGAGCAGATCTTTCAGGCTTACCGACTGATGCAATTTGGGCTACTTTCAAGTTAAGATCAACACAAATTACATAAGGCGATGACACACACAACTATAAATAGAACCTCGTAGTCTTGTCAACTTTTAGGGGGCATTTTGTTCGCTGAATGCTTGGAAGGAACTAGAATCTGCCACACGTTTGCTAATAATAAGAAATGACAGAAATACCCTCTATAAATTTATTTATTTTTGTAATTTCTTGCTTGGTTTAACGAAACAAATTTCTCCAGGGTATTTCAGTCATTTTGATTAGATTACAAATCCGGGTAGTTGAGTTTTTTCTTTAACTCTACGATTTCAAGGATACTAGATATACTAATTTGTATTTTCTTCTTCTCTTTCTTTGGAGGTTTCTTTTTCACTGCAACAACGTCAGTCTCCTTCGTACTGTCCACTAGTGAACTTAATGACTTGCAAATTTCTGTAAAAATGAAAGGCGTATATATCAAAATGATAACACCACATTCAAAACCGATCTTTAAAGATTATACTAATAGCTATGTTACCTTCATGAGTTGCGTATTGGCTAACCTTCACTGGTTTCTTGCATGAATTACAACAAACCTACAAGTTGACATTCAGAACGTGAGAAAAATACGAATATAATACTTAAAATTAGCATGAAAAGAACGTTTGGAATCTCACCAAAATTAAAGGATCCATCATAGGCCTCAAACCAAATACATGCATATCTGCTTTGCAGAATCATGACCATGACATGCAACGTGAGTAATATCGAAGTTTAGCGTATTATTCCAAAGAATACGTAGCAGTAAAACTCAACATTTTAATAGTTTATTGAAATACTAAATATTTGCAAGAAATGTTTTTGCAACTACAAATAACGAACAGAATAATTTACCTTCTTCATCAAGCAAATTTAGTTCATCTGCTTCTATAAGCTCTCTTTGAATGTACTGAGCAGCTAACTTCCAACGCCCTACATCATCTGTCAAAAAAATGAATGGCAACTAAGCAATTACGCTTATTAACATAGCCAGGTTGTATGCATAACTTTAAATTTTCGTAAAAAAAATGAGTTAACAACGACGCCTGTCTAGGATCTAGCAACATTGGAACACATTAATGACGGTCCTCATAACACTAACTTATGGGATGTTTGGCATTGTGTTTTCTATGTGATTATGTGATTACACTAGAAACTAATTATTATCACTTTCAAAACACAGTGCCAAACACTACGTAAACCTTCAAAGGCAAACAATCAAAAGTAACACATATTATCCAGTGGATAGATGCAAGCAATTAATCAACATTTTCACCTCTCCTCATATAAATCACCATACAAGAACGGGATATTCTAAAGATGAAGGCTCACCCACGTATTTAACTTTTTCCATTAAGCCTACCCATATGGTCACTCATCCGACATGTTAATAAACAAATGGACATGCATGAACTCACATACATATTTAGGTGACCTATAAAAGAATTAAGATATTTATGGTCTTAACAGAAAAAGTTAAATGCTTTGGTGTCATTGGCATACGTTATCCTTAATTATGACGACTATACGAATACTGATAAAGAACAGAAGTTATGTATTGTTTCTACCTGTCATTATTTGTGACGTATTCCGTCCTTCTAAGAGAGTTGTCATTTGCCCACTTCCAAGAGAGCATACCATTGATCCACACACGCTCAAATCCACCTTAAATCTACCAAAATTATCAAATTACAAACTCACATTACTACAATTAAGCGATAAAAATCAAATCTTTATAACATCCCACAACAGAAAGATACATGAAACAAGAGAAATGATCGGGAAGACTAACGATATGCCTAATTTTATATCTAAACGTGCATGGCGGCATAGTGCCTGTGGCTAGGGGACCCACTTCTTCACAAACCAATAAAATATGGATACACGTGTTTACGCATTAGGACCCCCATCAGCAATTATTACTCGAATAATCAAACTACAAATACACGTTACTAAAACTAACCAATAAAAATCAAAACTTTATAACATCCAAAACACCAAAATCAGCCATTGTAACTAGAATTATCAAACCACTAACACACTTGAATAAAACTAACCCATAAAAATCAAACCTTTGTAACATCCCACAACAAAAAATCCATAAAACACCGAAATCAACCATTGTTAACAATTATGTTTGGCAAAACTATCAATAGTACTTGGGAGTAGTTTGTTGTGCAGTAGCGGATTGTTTTATAAAAGCGCTTGGTAACCTAGGTGTGTTAGTGATTCTAAAGTGTAAGATAACGTAAAAGCTAAATGCTAACGGTAAATGCTTCTACAAATAGCGTTTTTAAAAAACACAAGTCGCTCTTCGATTTTAAACGCTAAATGCTAAATGCTCCTAACATTAAAATACCCAAAAATTATCAAACTACAAACACACGTTACTAAAACTAACCAATAAAAGTCAAAACTTTATAACATTCCACAAGACAAAGCTTTATAAAACAAGAAAATCAACCATTTGTCCATTTTTAACTAGAATTATCATATTACAAACACACGTTACTAATAGTAACCAGTAAAAATCAAAACTTTATAACACCTAAAACACCAAAATTTTCCATTGTTAACTAAAATTATCAAATTACAAACACACATTACTAAAACTAACCAATAAAAGTCAAAACTTTCACACATTACTAAAAGTCTAAAACTAACCAATAAAGATACGGATACACATGTTTACGCATTAGGCCTCCCATCAACAGAATGATCAAACTACAAATACACGTTACTAAAACTAACCAATAAAAGTCAAAACTTTGTAACATTCCGCAAGACTTTCAGACAACACCAATATCAACCATTGCTAACACACATTACTAACACCAACCAATAAAAAATCAATACTTTATATCATATCAAAATCAGCCATTTTTAACTAAAATCTCAAACTACAAAACAAACAAAAAGATTAATAAAAACACCAAAATCAACCATTACAAACCAAAATTATGAAACTATAAACACACATTAACCAAATTATCCAATAAAAATCAAAACTTTATAAAATCTTACAAAAAAAAAAAAAAAAAAAAAAAAAAAAAAAAAAAAAAAAAAAAAAAGATTAATAAAAAAACACAAAAATACTATTGTTAACTAAAATTATCAAATTACAAACACACATTACTAATACTAACCAATAAAAATCTAAGCTTTATAACTGTCCAATACAAAAAGAATCATAAAACACCAAAATTGATCAAACCCAAAAAAGCAAACTTACAAAAGATTCAAGGAAGTGGTTAAGGATGATAATGGGGTTTGTTTGCGTAATTAAAAGAACCCATTTTTGTAAAAAAAATATTAAAAAATTTTATTTATTTTTTTAAATATGGGATGAATTTGAATCAAGTGTTTTATGTGTTTTGAAGAGGATTTGGAACAATGGATTTTGTTGTTGTTTTGTAATGACTGGTTTTCTTTTTTTGTAGGTCCTTTTAAGTTATGTATTTTCTTTTTGTTTTATGTTTTCTTTTTTATTTACATGGTTTCGACTCGGTATTGTGAGCTAACTAATCCTGGGGCGGTTACGCATTGTCTGTAGTCGGCACAAGTGAAGCTCCATGGCCACAAGGGGATTAATTTTATTCTCGTTGAATTCGAACCCTTGACCTCCTTTTTGAAAGGCTGATACTCTTATCGATAGATCACCTCGTATGGTCATCCAATCAGGGTTTTTTGGTTTTAAATCAAAAGTAAATCGAGTTCTGTTTTGGTTCGTAGAAGTTATTTGGTTTTACAAAAGGCTTATGGGGTTATTTTGATTTAGATATAAGTGGTATAACTTGAATTCTTTCCAACTTTT
The DNA here is from genome assembly GCA_030686995.1 of Artemisia argyi. Classification (NCBI taxonomy): domain Eukaryota; kingdom Viridiplantae; phylum Streptophyta; class Magnoliopsida; order Asterales; family Asteraceae; genus Artemisia; species Artemisia argyi. Next base: position 13,826 of record JARVZY010006446.1, read on the forward strand.
TTTACGATCACTTAAGAGGTGTAAATAGTGATGCTTAAATGTGAGACGTCTTGTGATGAGATAAAGGTTTGTAAATTGTAACCGCTAGTCTAACTCGGCGTTGTTTTGGTTTTAAGTGATTTATAGTTTTGGTATTTTGGGCTTCTAGTCGAAAACTAGGGGTGCGTTTATTTGTAGAAAGAATTATTTATTTATTTATTTTATTTCCATTTCTTTAGAAAAAAGGGAAAGGTTTTTATCCCTGGAAAGGAGCTATAAATTTAAATAACGTGTTTAGATGACATTTTTCAAAAAAAAATGAAAAAATGCAAGAGGATGTAAAAAGAATGGAAGGAAAATTATAAAAAAATATTCAAAAGGTCTTTTCTAAATTTTAGTTAAATTTTGAAAAATAAAATTTTCATTCTTTTAGAAAAAAATTTAAAAAATATGTAACTAAACAGGTTTTCAGTTTTCCAATTTCTAATGAAAAATTTTCTTAAAATATGAAGTATTTTTCACCAACTAAACATACCCTATGGGGCTGTTTAGTTGGTGAAAAAAAATTCTTAATTTTTTCATCTCTAAATTCCTTAAGAAGGGGATGGTTTTTCTTCTCTAGAAAAGAGTTGAGAATTTTGAAAACGCGTTTAGTTGGAGTTATATTTGTCTTTTTTTAAAATGATAAGAAGATTATCTCAAATTGCGACGGTGACGGTGACGGTGGACGGTGGCGGCGACGGTCGGCAGTGAAGGATGACACGAGAGATTAGGGGTAGAATGGTGTATTTTTTTATTTTATTTATTTATTTATTTATTTTTTTTGAGTTGGGAAAAAAATGAAAAAGAAAAAAAAATGAGAATCGTATAATGGCTTTTCAATTTCTTAGTTAAAATTTAGAAAATGAGAATTTCATTTTTTTTGAAAATTGTTAAAAAAAAATGCGACTAAACGTGTTTTCAGGTTTTTCATTTTCTTATTTTCATTTTCTTATGAAAAATTTCTTGTAAAAATGAAGAATTTCACTCCAACTAAACGTACCCTATATTTTTTGAAGTTTTCTATTGGAAACTTTCTTTTTCGGTGTTTGATTTATTAATCTAGAGTTTGAGTCAATCGTTACATATAAATTCGGATTAGGTATTAGCAAGTGTGAGACGTGACACACATACTATTTTTGCTGACATAATATGTTTCTAGTAGATCTTAATGACTTTGTACATTTTTATTTTCTTAGTAGTGTGCTGTAACATATTGGCTATACAGAACTGGCCCAAATGAGCCCAAGTTAAAATAAGCCCATTTAGATGAAAACTTTAGAAAAGTTAATTTGGCCCAAGTTACTAACATGTTAGAAGTTACCCGTGAATTGGCCCAATATAGTAACATGTTATATTAACCGAATTAACTGAACCGAAAACCGATACACACCCCCTAGTGTTAAAACTTATGCAAACTTCAAAAAGTTAACTTCACAATCAAAACTACTCTCTCAAATAAGCCTTTAAATAATATTTAAACTCAAACTTTCATTTCGACTTCAACTAGTTTCGTGAAACACAATATTAATCCTACACAGATCACAAGTGCGAATTTAAGAGCCCGCTTGGTTCAACGCGGGAAAAGGGAAAAACAATGGTAAAAAAAATACAATGCAAGATAATGAGCATTCTCCTCAATTTGTTAAAGAATAGGGTATTACCCAATACTAGGTAATAGGGCATTATATTCCCTTTAACCAAACTCTATCAATTATTATCTTACCTATTGCTTACCCCTTATAACTCTTAACCAAGCGGGCCCTTAGTCTTAGACAAGAATTTAATCAAGTGCGGGATGACATGGTTTAAGGACCCAATTCTATTATATCCTCATCTCCGTCCTATCTGTCCCGTCCTCGACTTAGAGGGCGTTTCTTTTTTCCCTTAGTGAAGTGATTGGACCCACTTGTCATTTAATATTATTAATTTTTTAAGTGGGGCTCATAAAAATCCTTTATTTCCTCTATATGCACAAGAAATAAAAATTGAGACGCTCTCTGCTCTCATTAAGAGACATTAACAAACGTGAGACCCACTAAACCTTTAACTAAGAAAAAACAGAAAGAGCCTCTAAACAATATTGTATATCACTCTCCTTTTTTAAACCGATATCATGTATCACATTTATCATATTAAATGTAACGTGCACATGCATGTATGTCTCGAGTAAATCTCTAACCAATATTGTATATCAGTATATCACTCTCCTTTTTTAAACCGATAGCATGTATCACATTTATCATATTAAATGTAACGTGCACATGCATGTATGTCTCGCGTATATTTACACAAACCAGATTGCCCCAATGATTGAACCGATGACTTAACCGGAAATTACCCGGTTTTCAAAACATGGTATTGACCACAGTACAATACTTGTTTCATGACATAGATAAATTATTATGAAGTATTAATTTTAACAGTAAAGTGGTCTTAATAAAATCATTATCTTGTTTCTTTGTAATTTTCTAGCTTCTTGTTATTTGTCTTAATAAAATTCGCCGTTCAAAAAAAATAATAAAATAAAATTAACAGTAAAGTGGTAACTAAAACTAGCAAGACTTTTGACAAAAGATAATGGATCGACATAGTAGTATAATTTATACGTACTACAGTAGTAGTTTTTAGGGGTGGCAACCTTGCGGTTTGCAAGGTTCGGCAACCCTTGCCGAACGGCAAACACGATTGCCAGTCATGCGGCATCCAATTTTCGGTAGCTCTTGCGGTAGGATTCACCGAATCGGTGGGGATAGTTTCAAGGTAAATGTTACCGTTTAACATTAAATGGGAGGAGCATGCTTATTCAATGTACATGAAGAAAAACATCATATTCCGGAAATGCTTGGTAGCATTGATTGTACGCATTTTGTTTGGCGCAATTGTCCTAGACACTTAAGAGGCCAATATAAGAGAGGTGATCACCAATACCCGACTATTATGCTTGAAGCGACTACTTCATATGATTTGTGGATTTGGCATTCGTTTTTTGGTCCTCCCGGTTCAAACAACGATATAAATGTTTTGAATCAGTCTCCATTGTATGTTAATGAACGAAATGGAACGGCACCAAACAGTTCATTTTTATTGGGTGGAAGGCTTTACAAACGTGGATACTATCTTACCGATGGAATCTATCCAAAGTATTCAACATTAGTTAAAGCATATCCGTATCCAACTGACCTAATGGAAAAGAGATTCAAGAAAGTACAATAGTCTGCAAGAAAGGATATCGAACGAGCATTTGGTCGTCTAAAAGGAAAATGGATGATTCTCAGTCGACCTCTTCGAGCTATGTCGGTTCAAAAGATTCGCCAACTGGTTTATACGTGCATTATATTGTGCAATATGATTTTGAAAAACAATGGTAAGGCAATATCACCGGTTCATATAATGGATCCGCCGGTAACTCCAGTTTACGATGATACTGTGCTACATGAGTTACTCGACGAAGATATCCATAATCGTCTTCGACATGATCTTACGGAGCACGTAGCGGCTCAAGACTTATCATACCTTGATGATTAGTGATTTCCTATTTTTTAGTTTTATTTATGTTTTTTTTTAAGTATTATGTAATAATTATTGAATTATTATTAATAAAATAGTTGTTTTTTATTTATGTTTTTTTTAATTTAAATTTTATTATTGATACACATTTAATGCTTGATTAGGCAAAAAATTAAGCAAGATTGCCATTAAAAAAAGTGTTTAGGCAATATTAGGCAAAATATTAGTTGGACAACCATAATTAGTTGTTTTTTTTAAAAGAGGAGGTAATGTATGGCAAGTTTGCCACCCCTTATCTGTTCGAGTTCAAGTTGACCTTGCATATAAATATTTAATATGCCATGCACCGTATTTCGATATAAAGGAAACATTCAAGTGCAACCGATTGATACACGTGTGTTGGTGCAATTTCCAGGGTATTTTAGTTTCTTGCCGCTTGAATTTATTGATCTTTTCAAGTTTTCAGAAACATGTATGCATGCTTATTGAATTATTATATTAATATTATTATTATTAATCTAACTGGTCAATCACTCACGCTAGCCTTCTTAAAAAGATAAGGCTTTATCTGATTTGAGTATGTGTGACGGGTGATCTCAAATCTCGTGAAATAATCGAGCAAAAGGTCAGAAATCATAGTTACAAAAAGTATATATTAATATTATATGTAACGGTGAGCTTAAATCTCGTGAAACAACCGACCAGAAGGTCAAAAACCATGGTTAAAAAAATTATATATTAAGATTTTTAAGTGTATGTTTGAACAATAAATTGTCTAAGAGACTCATATTAAAAGGTTATTATTAGCTAACTTGTTTTTTCTTCTTACCGACAAGTAGATATTTAGTGAGACAAAAATAGAAAATGAGAAATAATTATCACTATACATTTGAGAAAACTTATATATCTTAATTACTTATAAGATTTGATATTACATAATTAAGTTGTTCTTTTAATTCTAACACCTTCTTTTAATATCACTTATAAATAAATAAATACATAAGTAAAAAATTCTTTAGTACTACTATTTTACTTTCCCCTAATAATAAAAATGCCAAGTTAACACACGGTGGCTTTTCAATTATAAAACACGTTTTTAAAACAAGTTAACTGTTGGTGGTCTAATGAATTTTAAACCCGTAAATTTTGCATCAAAAGTCAAACCAAAATCATGATTTCACAAATATAATTATTTGTCGCTATATATCGTCGCTTTGCACGGATATTTTTCTAGTCTAGTAAAATGGTTAATTAAAGAAAAATGTTTTGTCAATAAGATATATAAAACTAAAAGACTCGTGAACCATGCAAATCTCTAAAATAAATATTTTATTCAAACAGCCAAGACTGAAAGTGCATAAGTCGAAAAAATTGTGTGACTGATAATTATATACGTCAAATGTGTTTCAACAAGAAATAAACTAATTAAAAGACTCGTGTACCATGTATATCTCACAGAATAATGTCTTGTCTTATGAGTTACAGTAAATGATAAAAGAAGCATTTATTTGTAAAGTTTATCCACAAAAAGTGTTCCACAAGACAATAATAGAAGTCAATTTCATTTTGTCAACATTTGTTCTCTTTTTATCCAGAGGTGTGAATATACTTCCATTTTGCATTAATGTTATGCTTATTACAATTACACTTATGAGTCAAATTCAATGTAAGAATATATCAATGCCATTGTGACACATGTTGATTGATATGTATCTTTCAGCATAACAACTTCTTAACTACTGTATAATTTAACTTTTATATAGAACAAAGATAAACATGATAAGACCATGGCATGCCAAATTTGTTTTTTTAGTACTTATCATTTTAGAATCTTTACTTTTAACACTCACACATCAAAACACTCGTTCAATAATAAAATTCATTTCACATGCTATTTAGGCCACAACACTGACACACAAAACCAGTTAAAAAAATAAAAAAAGATAATTTAGTGTCCGCCACTTAAGTGGCTTGTGAAGTGGGAAGAGGTGGCTGGGGTATGGTGGCACGAGAGTGGCGGCGCCACTTTGGTTTCCACGTTAGATTTGGCGTGCATGTGTGATGATACCCTTTAGTGTAAGTGAAAATGAATTATAAAATGATTAATATCGGCTAATATCCTAATATGATAATATATTTTCATTAAATTATTCTGTGTGTATCAACATGACATATATTTGCAATTCAAAAAAAGTTTGCAGCACAGTTTATTACTCGTTTGTCTTCTCTTGTATATAAATTCAATTATAATGAATATAATAAATAAAGAAAACACACAAACAAAAACAATATTATACTTTCATTAAAACAAATTAATAAATAACACAATTATCTTAAATTAGTGGGTGATGCACCATTATCATCAAAATGTTTGGCATCCATTCAATGTGATTAAAGTGGATACGAAAGTAAAACATTCTTCTCTGTTTGACATGACAAGGATTGTGTATAGTAACAAAAATACAAAATTATAGAACCCGTTTGCTTAGATTATTTTGAAAAACCGATCATCACTATTGAACACTTTAAGCTATTTTCTTGTAATATAATAACAAAATTAATACTAAATCTACAATGTATATAGTTTATACAAGTATATTACTAAAAGACCTGTAAAAGCGACAACTGTGTAACTCTTGATGCAACATTTATGAGTTCAATTTGTAGTTATTGCGAAAAAATAATTATAAGTTATAAATGAAAAATTATAAAAGTTTGAAGATGAAACAATATTTAGAATATTAATTTAGTGATGGATATTGTTATCATTTTTAATTAAAGAAATTATAAGGTTTATACATTATAAGTAGTATAGTATAGATAGTAGATCAAGTTGTATTAGATTATTAATATTGTTTATCACTTGTCATAATTTCGTCTAGTGTTTGACATGTAACTAGTCTGTGTACCCGCGCGTTGCTGCGGGATCACAATAAATGTGTTCGTTTTTCTTTTATATGGCCGGCATATCCTAAAAAATACGAAATGAATTGAATGTTTGCCAAATATATTGAAATGTATTGAAGTCTTGAAAGTTATGCATATTTATATTCGTTTTCATTGGGAAAATTATTTCGTGAAATAATGGCGCAAGTTTCGTAATTTTTCGAGTTTGTTTGCTATGTCGTTTGGACACCGAAGCGTTTATAGTGAGAAGTTTATTACGTTGGCAGATTTGGTCCCTTGAGTTATATTACAATTCTTACCCTACATTTTCATAAATAACAAAACTACCCTATATTTTTTCTTAATATAAATAACCCTTTAATATACATTTTATTCATTTTCTACTAATAATAAAACCCACACACCACTCAATCTCTCTCTCTCTACCCCGCCGGATCTTCAAACATTCCGGCCAAAGCACCAGCAGTTTCCGGCCGGTCACCGGAATAATTTTTCCGGTGATAAACTTTCTTTACCCAATCGATAGATCGAAGACTTTTACATATTTCTGGAGGAGTTGAGCACCCGGCTCCCACCACATCACCGTTACGCGCCACCCTCCTTTCAGCCGTTCACCACCGAGACCACCACCTTCATCCACCATCACTTTTCCGATGGTAAAACCACCACACGCGCCTCCCGTTTTACTTTTCTTGAAATTATATGAAACCCTAACTTTTATAAATCTTTGATAAATCCTTTTTGTTGTTAAATATTTTATAAAACCCTTTTTATAAATGTTTTAATCATGCTATAAATCGTGTGGATCCCGTTCTGTCGTGACTTGGTCGACTCACCGAGTTGACTCAGTCAACTCGCTTCTTGTTGTTATTTGATGATTTGAGGTACTTATTGTTGCTTTTAGCCTCGGGTTTAGATTGAGGTCCGTTTGGTTTGGTCTTGCTCTCGACAGTAGGCTTAAATTTGTTAATAAACACAAACACGGGAGTAGGCTTAAATTTGTTGTTAAAATTTCTTTGGTTTTTCAGATTCTTGAAAGGGATACAATCAGGTGAGAGGAAGAGAGGCGGTGGATTTGATGAGATGAGCTGGAGAAGATGAATGTGAGGAAGAGAGGCGGTGGATTTTGTATTTTGATTTAGTGATAGGGTTTTGTTACTTGATAGATTTCTCTGGAAGTATTGAGGCGGTAGATTTGGTGTATATTTGTGCAGTTTACTATTTTCTGTTTTTTAATTAAGCATCATAACAACCACTCAGATTTGTGTTTTTTTCTTGAACAGTACGTGGCTCATTTTTCCATAATTAAGAGCCAATCAGAGTTTGTATTAGAGTTTTAATCACCAAATCAACCAATCAAATCCGGACACCCGGCTTTTGGATCACGATTTTCGAGAGCCCAACATTCTGGGTTTTAGTATATAGTATAATAAAGATTTTCGTCTTTTGTTATGTAGTAATGATATATAATACTTTTGTATATAAGTTTCATTAAATTTTAAATTTTCAAAAATTTGAAGAATTCAAGATTTAAGAAAAGAGATGCTACCCTTTATATTTATATATTTGGGAATGGATCTAGTGAGTTATAGCTACAAAATTCAAATAAGAAAAGAGAAATAATTGAGAGATATATCTATTTTTGTGAATGCATCTAACTATCTAACCTTAATGGTTGTGGTTCCTTTTCACTCTTCTCATCTTTATTATATTTCACATTAGATCCGAAGTTCCAAACTCTAACTTATATACAATAAATTTATCTATGTGATAGTTGGTTAAAGGGAACGAACTTGTAGTGTTAAACAAATGTAATGGGTTAAGATCATGTTTCTGTAAGCCTGTAATCACATTTCCATAATACTAGTTATGTTATTTTTTTATAAGAGAAAATAACAAAAATTATCAATTTTACAAACATATGGAAATCGATTCAGAGACTTAATTTGTGTGCTTAAAAACATGCCTAACAAAAGGAATAAGACAAGTGGTAAAATGAAAAGTAGAGACGAGAAAAGATAAAATATGAAGAAATGAATCCCCCTAATGTCAAAATTCAGAGGATGACACATATGTTTAGGCATGCCAATTAGACGTGCCAAGGCTCCAAACATATTTTATTAAATACTTAATGTTTATCCAAAAAGTCACACTACCCATGACACTAGCAAAGTTTTGCTAGTTTTTTCTAAAAAAATCGCAATAGGACCTTACTAGTTTTCAACATTGAGTTTTTTTTTTTTAAAGAAAAACTAGCATGACCAGTCCATGCGTCAAATCTATTAATTGTTTACGTATCATAAAATTACATAAACACCCCAAGGTTTACTTGCGTTATATAAGCAGTCTTAGAAAATTGCAAAAATTGTCCCTGTCATTACTTGCAATTACACAAACAGTCCATAAACTAATCTCGCACCCTCCAACGAAGAGCAGGTAAAAATTATTCATTATATTCATTTTACCAAAGTACTTACAAGCACTTAACCACTTGCTACGTTATAAATGGGTATGTTAATTATAGATTGGGTATGAGTATTTAAGAGCCTCTATAATGCTCAAAGCTTTGAAAGACTTTTTGCCATTAACTACTCAGTTTGTAATTATATTTTCTGTATCGAAAAGTCATTTGCAAGTTATAACTACAATGGTAAGAAGTCTTTGTAAAGCTTTAACATGACAAAACAAATATAATATAATAAGAATGATAGAGAAGGAAAAGCTTTTTGCAAAAGCTTTACGTTTATCAAGTCATTACCAAAAAGCTTTTATCTAATGGTTAAAACCTTTTCCAAAAGCTTGATGGAATAGTAAAAAGTCTTTAAAGACTTGACCATCGTAAATACTCTAATGCTAAGTTGAATATACTGTTATAGTGTTACTTAATCTTTTTACTAATTTTACCATATATTACCCTATAACGTGTATAAATCATTCATTAGTTTAAAAAAAGGACCCATTTCTCACTCACGAATGAATGAATAATACACGCAGAAGGATAATTTAGAAGATTAGTAGAAGGATTTATCATTTTCTTAACAAATATTCACTTTTGTCCTTGATTATTGCAAAACAACTCATACGTCAAATAGTTATATCCTATTTACATTATGTTTTAACTGTTTGTACACAAATGTGAGCAAACTATAATAAAATATATATATATATATATACAAATACAAATGATCTCATAAATTGAGAGATGATATCAAAAAGTATCATGTAATCTTTTAAAACCCTGGTCAACCTGACCAGTTCAGCCGAGAAAGTTCAGTCGAGAACCAGATAGGAGCCTAGGGCGGATGTGACCCATTTTTTGCTAGTTTAAGAACTGGATTAAATCGATGATTTTCGATTAACTTGCGTCGATCTGGTTTGGTTAACCCGTCCTGGTTTTGTTTTACAAAAAAGTATGATAATAAGCTTTTTTGCTTCTTAAGTTTGAATGATTTGAATAAATTGAAGAGCTAAAAAGAAAAGGATATGTGAATGACCATATTTACACTTAATTTGATGCCTTTAAGGGCAATACATAAAATAGCTGACTAAATGTAAAACGAATACATTTAAATATTTAATAATGTGAAGTGTTCTTCATAAGAATAGAAATCGTGATGAAAAAAAAAAAAAAAAAAAAAAAAAAAAAAAAAAAAAAAAACCTAGTTAAACAAAAACTTGTAGCATTCAAACCTATAAACCAAAATAAAGTGGTTTATATATAGTTCAGTACTTCAGTGCAACTCTCATATACATCTAAAACGTCCATCTAGCATCTTGAAACTAACAGTTGTTACATGTTTAAAACTAATGCTAGATGAGTACCCGTATATAACGACGAGACTTTATAGCATCAAATATTTGTAGTTGAGATATTTTGGGTTTAGTGTTTCAGGTAACATTTTTGCATACAAAGTAAAATTATCCTTAAACTATGACAGTTTTATTATTTTAAAGTTTAAAAGGATGCATATGCACACATAATGCCGGAATTTTATAGCAACAAATGATCATAGAGAAAACTATGTTTGCATAAAAGGTCCCCTATACATGTTTAACATTTGTATGTATAAATGTTACCTAATAAACATTAAAAAGATGTTACCCGAAATGTTACCTGTTTAAATGATATTTTAGTATCATTTAAATGTTACCTTGCAAGTTTTTGTCAATGATATTCATAAATACATAGGAAATCTTTATTATATTTTTAAATAAGATTTGCTAAACAATGCCCGTTTGTTATCTACCTTTTGCCTTTAAGGAATGGAATAAAACTTCGAATCTTTAGTTTGGTTTCATATTCGTGGAATAAAGTAATGGATTTGATCAAAATATTCATTCCAATGCATTTTTAGAGGTTTCGAAGAAAGTGTGGTACTACTCTGACAACTTTTGGGGTACGATTTATTCTCAGCCACAAATAGACACTAACATTCTATTAATTTATGCATATCTCTCTTTTATTGTTTTCAGATAACACTTTTAAATTTAATATCAATTTTTAAATTATATATATTTTTAATTAATTATTTATTTTCTCTCTCTTCAATTTTTATTAAACCATTCTCAAATCCAAATCCGATTCTAATCATATCTACAAACCAAACGCACCCTAAACTTTGTAAAATAAAAAATGACATATATTCAAGTTAATTTTTATGTTCATCTATTGTGTATTAAATGAATAACTACTTTAAATATGAAAATAACAGATTATTTAAGTTACTTTAAGTATTGCTCAGTGGCATTATTTAGCAAAAAAACCATTTTTAAATATGAGTTTTGCTTGTGATTAAGTTTACCTTAGTTGAAAAATTAGAAATTAATTAACACTAAACATTCCATGTTTAACAACACATTCTATAATTGTAATAATTAAATATATATAAATATAGAAACAACGAGTTCATTAAATGCTATTTCCACCCAAATGATAAGGCTTAAACACAACCATATGAGTTGTGGTTAAGGGCCTTGGCAACGCATGCGGGGAGGCACGGTACGGTAGCCCCACCGCACGGGAACACCGCCGCTGGTGCCTCCTTACCGCACGGTGGGCTTCATTTGCGGTAAACTTTCCCGAGTGAAAGTAGCCGTTGCAAAGTAAATGAATTGGAACGTTGGGAGTGTTTAAAGGACCAACGGTTACTTTTTAATTTTTTTGTATATATACTTCCATAAACAAACACACAACATAAAAAAAAAAAAAAAAAAAAAAAAAAAAAAAAAAAAAAACCATCCGATCCAAAAAAAATATCCGATTCAACTGCAAGTATATGGCGCACAAAAAAATTGGTTCGACTTTATTTCTAGATGAGTCGTTCGAGTGGTCTAACGATACTAGTCTTGATATTTTTGCTGACGCGATTGACGAAGATGAAGAAGATACGGCTGGGTCGACACGAAAATCAGTGAAACGCAATCGGATCTCTGCTGCACAAAGATTGCATCGTGATTATTTTTGTGAAGATCCAAAATTCGACGATGAATTTTTTGAAGATAGGTATCGTATGCCTAAAAGTTTATTTTTAAAAATAACGCGAGCTATTGAGGCTAGATTCGAGTATTTTCAGGAAGGTTATGATGCTAGAATGAAAAAAAGTTTTACAGCCATACAAAAATGTTCGTCTGCCATTAAACAACTCGCAACCGGTGCACCACCGGATGAGTTTTACAGCCATACAAAAAGGTTATGTCTACGTTTGTTAAAGCGTTCAAATATCCAATCGACCCGAAGAAAAAGAAGTTCAAGAAATTACAAGAGGCGGCTCGAAAGGATGTTGAATGGGCATTTGGTGTTCTTAAGGGTAAATGGAGTATACTGAATCGACCCTTACGGCCACACACGATAGAAAGAATTAGAAAAATAGTTTATACGTGTGTCATATTGCATAACATGATTATACATGAAGCCGGTAACGCAATCTCGCCGGTTCATATTCGGGATCCTCCGACTGAACCGGTGTTTGAAGAAGCAGCCTTAGCCGAGATACGAGATGAGGATACACATTTTCGTGTCAGATTTGATCTTATGGAGCATATTCACGCTCATCAATTACCATACCTCGAGGTGGACGATGAAGATTAGTTTTTTAGTAT